>JAULBY010040388.1:0-13591 GCA_032358315.1 Ophiocytium majus
GTACCCCCCCCCCCCCCCCCCCCCAAGTTCTTGAAAACTACAGTGCAGCGCGCTGACTTCGGCAGCCGCTCTGTGGTTACGCCAGCCATGCGCCCACTGTCACGGCTCAACACGCGTGTCCAGTAAGTACTTGCATGTGTATTTTACTGTAACGACTGTGTGCTGGCCTCAGCAGCTGATCCGCGATGGCAGCCAATCATGTGCCCACTGCAGCGGCTTTGCATACCAGAAGTAGACATTCAGTGAGTGCTTTCATGTGAACTGTACAGTGTAGTGAGTGTGCGCCATTTGCTGGCCAGCCACACGCGCAACGGCACTGTCGCAGCTTTCAAACACACTAAAAATGCATGTTCAGTGAGCCCTTCCATGTGAATTCACTTCACAGCTTGGTGAATGTGAAAGTTGATTGCCGCGGCACGCCGCCAGCCAAAGGGCCACCAGCACTTTTGCGGCTCAACATGACAGAAGTGCACGTTCAGTGATTCCTTTCATGTGGACTTACTATAAATAGAACGTAGTGACTGCGCGCTGATTGTGGGCCAGCCACATGCCACCGGCACTGTGGCGGCTTAACACAACAAGGTAGTGGGTCCTTTCATGTGGATTCCAGGTACTATACAGAGTGAAGAGTGTGCACAGACCTTGGCAGCTGGTCCGTAATTGCAGCGTAACATAATAACTGTAGTGGGTCATTTCATGTGGATTCCAGGTACCATACAGAGTAAACAGTGCGTACTGACCTTGGCAACTGGTCCGTAATTGCAGCTTAACATAATAAAGGTACCATACAGAGTAAACAGTGTGCACTGACCTTGGCAGCTGGTCCGCAATTGCAGCTTAACATAATAAAGGTACAGCAGTACTGTAGGTGCTAACATGTGGATTCCAGGTACTATACAGAGTGAAGAGTGTGCACTAACCTTGGCAACTGGTCCGTAATTGCAGCCAGCCATGCGCCCACAGTCGCGACATGCCTCTCCCCGCGGTACTGCCCCTGCAGCCGCCCGCCCTTGAACAGCAGCAGCCGTGGGAACCCTCGCACCTGCTCGTAGAAAGTGCAGCAGGGGTAATGGCAGTAGCAGTGGTCAGCAGCAGCGGCGGCAGCGGTGCTCAGCAGCAGCAGTGGACAGTGGCAGCAGCAGACAGTGGCAGCAGAACAAGCAGCAGCCGTGGGAACATTCACACCTGCGCGTGGGCAGCGAGCTGGGCACAGCAGTAGCAGCAGTGCTCAGCAGCAGCAGCAGTGCTCAGCAGCAGCAGCGCTCAGCAGTAGCAGCAGTGCTCCGCAGGAGCAGCGGCAGCGGCAAGGCTCAGCAGCAGCAGCAGTTGCTAAAAAGCCCAGCAGCAGCGGTAGCAGAAGCAGTAGCAACAGCAGCAGTAGCACCAGCAGCTAAAGAAGCCCGTGCGCCTGCGCACTGTGTCAAGCACAGGAGCAGCAGCAGCAGTGCTGAGCGGCAGCGGCAGGAATGCCCAGCAGCTGTAGCAGCAGCAATGGTGCAGCAGTGGCAGGGGTCGTGGGCGCTCCGAGCCCGAAAAAAGTTCGCTTCAGTTACACAACAGCTATATGCACCCTGGCTGCAAAAAGAGTAGTTACACAACAGTTACATACACCATGTACCACGAGGTGAAGTGCATGAGGTCACAGACGCACCGCGTGCAAAAACGTTCGCTACAGTTACGCGTCAGTTACATGCACCAGGCACTGCAGTCAGAGAACTTACACGCACCATGTGCTGCGAGGTGAACCGCGTAAAGTCCAAGCCCTCCCCGAGCACGAACCACACGCCCAAGAGAGTGTTTGTCTACAGTTACACTACAGTTACACAGCAGTTACACAGCGGTTACACGCATCATGTACTGCGAGGTGAAGCGCGTGAAGTCCGAGCCCTCCACGCGCACGAAACACGCCCGGTCGCTCCACAGTTACACAGCAGCTACACAGCAATGACGCAGCAGTTACACACGCACCATGTACTGCGAGGTGAAACGCGTGAAGTCCGAGCCCTCCGCGCGCACGAACCACACGTCCGGGAACGCCGGCGCCAGCGCCGCCACCAGCGCCTCCATCTCCTGACTAAAGTACTCGCCGCGTGCGCTCATCAGGAAACCGACGAAACTGTCATTCGGGTCCGTCGGTTTCGCCTTTTTTGCTGCCGCGCCACCGCTGCTGTCGGCGCCCCCTGAGGGGTCCCCCTCCTCCCCCCCCCTCCCCCCCCCCTCCTGGGGGTTTTCCCCCTCGCCGTCCCCGTCGTCCTCTTCGTCGGGCTCGGTCCACACTAGGTGTCGCGGGTAGATTTCGCGCAGCCTGAGAAGTGAAAAGGCACAAATTGAGAGGCAGGGGGGTGGCTCAAGTGAGTTGTGGGGGAGGGGCAGAGGTAAATGGTGCTGGGTAACGTGGTCATACGACATGCAATCACATTCGAATAGCGGAACAGTGGGTAAAGTGGAATTGGTGTGTGGGGGGGACGAGGGGCAGATGTGTATTGGCGCTGGGTAATGTGCTCGTGCTCAGTTAGGTGGGCCTGGGGGCGGCTGTGGTGCTGGGTAAGGTGGTCGTGTGCAGTGACGCACGGCGCATGCGCGTGTGCGCAGGGTTTCATGACTGTGGTTGAGGACTACAGGAGTGCTGAGCAGCACAGCACTGGTGGCGATGCACGCGCTCCTCACGCCATCTTACATATCGATTTCAAATGGACTCCTACTGTAGTAGGCATGTGCGCTGACAGCACCGGCTGACACGCGCAGCGGCTGCTGAGCAACTGTAGGTGGACCCCCAGCACCGAGCTGCCGACGGCATTTCTGCGGATGAGTGCGTACACTCCGAGCGGAACGAGCTGGTTGTGATTTGCAGCCAATGCTGTGGCCATCGTGGCTGGTTCATTGGTCACTACGCCTCTTAAAGCAGCCCACAGGGGGGAGCGGCAGGCTTCCCAAGGCCGGTCCAGCTGCGTTCTGCTGTGCACCTGCTGACACCTCACAGTCTGGGGCACCGCTGCCAGCACCCCGCAACCTCAGTCTCACAGCCCACCCACCGTCACTAGCCACGGATATTGGCGGCCAGCGAGGCACCAGCGCCAGTGACCGTGCAGCGCCAGTGACCGTGTGAGCCTGTGCGCCAGCAGCAACATCAGTCACTCCGCCGATCACGAAGCAGTAAACGTCAACAACGGCACAGCAGCATCGGACAGTCGCCGCGGGCGGGGGCGGCAGCATTAGCAGAGCGGCGCACCTGTAATAGGGGCTGGGGCACAGGTCAATGGCTGCGTGCGCCTCCCGAAGTGTGGTGTTCTCCGAAAGGTGCTCTGGGCACACGCCCCTGTCCTGCAGCACAGCATACCCCTCGTTGCTGGCCAGCTGCCAGGCGATGGTCTCGGAGGCGAGCAAGGCGCGCCTGGCCCTGCCTCCGACCGCACCCCAGCTGCACTGGGGCAGCAGCACACCCACCACCGCCCCTAATCGCGCGCGCATGCTGCTCTCTGACGAGTCCGTGCCTGCTGCTGCAGTTTCTAAAAAGCTACTGTGATTTTGCCAACTGGTGAGCGGGCTGGCATGCATGTGTCATCCATCCATGGGCTCTTGCACGCCCCCAAACTTGTGCAAATAATAAAACTACTGTGGTCCCACATGAAGCCACGGAAAAGTGACTAGTGTGGATACCCGACTCACTCGATACAGTACTCGGGTATCACCCCCCAGCTGTTAGGCGCAGTACATCACGTCACACACACGCACAGTTCAGCCTCGCATCTCAAGCACGATGAAGCTCGTCCTGCTGCTGACTGCTGTGGCCATGGTGCTAAGCACCGCCAGGGGCTTCCTGGGCCGCGCTCTGCCCGCCATCTCGCGCCCTGCGTCCATGACCATGGTCAAGGAAGGTGACACTGCTCCCGACTTCTCTCTGACCAGCAGCGATGGCAAGCCCGTCAAGCTGTCTACGTTCAAGGGCAAGAAGAACGTGGTCCTCTTCTTGTAAGTGCCGCACGCATGCCCACTTTTCCCACTACCTAGGCCCACCGCCGATGCTCACAGCACAGCGCGCGCAGCGCCGTTATTTATCGCGTTCACAGCACACTTAAGACCCCGCCTGACACAGGTGTACCTGACGTCAGGATCCTTGTGGGATCATGTTTAGCTGCGCCGGATGACGGCGGCGCCACGCGCGGCGCAGCCTTTCGCATGCTTGCGTGCCTATCAAGTACATCTCTCACTCTGGCGGCGACGGTCCGGGCGCCGGTGGCCCGTTGCGAGCTGAAATTCAGGTGCGCCGAGTGCACCTCGTGAGCGGTTTCGCCCAAAAACAGACACGAGCAGGTCTGTGAGCTTCCCAAATGGGGTTTTGCAGCAGCAGGCTGGCACCCGCTAGGTCACGCTTGTGGTGGCTCCCCGGCAGCGCTGCTGTGCCTGGAGCTCTGCGGCACCTAATATCGTGCATAGGATACGAATGTTCTGAGTTGGTGTCCCCGAGCATCAGCACTGCTCAGCAACAGTGCGCAGCAGCAGCACGGGAGCAGCAGCAGTCCTCTGCAGCAGCGGGAGCAGCAGTGCTCAGCAGCAGCGGGAGCAGCAACAGTGCGCAGCAGCACGGGAGCAGCAGCAGTGCTCAGCGGCAGCGGCAGCAGCAGCAGTGCTCAGTACCAGCGGGAGCAGCAGCAGTACTCAGCAGCAGCGGGAGCTGGCTGCACCTGCCGAGCCTGCACACCAGCTGAGGCACAAGCCTGTGCGCACATGCACATGCAGTGCGCTGGCGTGGCGGCAGCCCTGAGAGCTGCCGGGCCAGCGCGTGTTTTGCCAGCACCGTCACTGCCGGTTTTCGGCAGCATCACACACCGAAGTCTTGTTGGTAACCGCATTCCGCACCAGCTGAGGCACAAGCCTGTGCGCGGATGCCCATTCAGTGCGCTTGCGTGGTGACAGCCCTGACCGCTGGCTTGCGAGCTGCAGGGTTAGCCTGCGTTTTGCCGGCACTACCACAGCCGAGTTTTTGCAGCATCATACATAGTGATGGGTCACGGCGTATGACATATTTTATATGTTAAACAAAATACGACGCATTCCCATGTATTTCTACGCCCAAAAATGCGATATATGGCGTATTTGTCGTATAAATGCGTTCATCTGCATACTTTACACGGCGTATTTACATACGTTACACGGCGTGTAATGCCAAAATCATACGCTGTGACCCATCACTAACCATACACTGCAGTGTTGTTGGTAACAGTGCTCTGCAGCGCCGAGAACCGACACGGGAACTGACCAGCACGTGTGAGGTAGGGGCCGCCTGGATTTCACCAGGTGGATGATGCAGCACCCTGCAGGCTTTGGCATGAAACTCCCAGCCACTGCATAGTTTCTGGGCTGCGCAACATTCAAAATATTACCACACAGTACCTACATCTGCTACAGTGGCACTTCAGCCGCGGCGCGGTATCTGGGCGGCGCAACCCTACAGGGACATGCTCATGACGGCCTAGCACAAAATACATGGATTTTATATTGTATGCTGTTTGAGTAAATAGAACGAAAAAACGACGAAGAAACTGCTGGTGCTGACGTGGCGCCGCTGCATCTGATGCTGTTGCGCCTCGCCGCAGCTTCCCCAAGAGCGACACCCCTGGCTGCACCAAGGAGGCCTGCGCGGTAAGTGCAAACTTCAACTGTTGAACTTTCACGAATTTCAAGTATTTTACTTCAGGAATGAAGGGGCGTGTTTTTCTTTGCAGTGCTTGTGGTTGCATGTGGTTAAAATCAGGCATGCAGATGGTGTTAGTCCAAAGTGCCCACACCGTGTGTCCACACAAATTGGATTCAAGGAATGAGTGTTAACATTGAACAGATTTCGCCACGTCCGCTTTGGTTCCTCAAAACTCCCATAGTAATCATGGTACAAATAAAATATATAATACTATACTATACACATGTATTAATCTTCCGAAGTACGCATGTACTACTAGTAGTACTTGGAAGTATACAATGTACATACTCCCCTGGGTATGCTTTCGGCCTCTCAGGTGAGTCCACACCAAATGCGGCCTCATCAGGTGCGCACCGGCTAGTCAAGTAGTGGGCCTAGTAGAATTTATATGTTGCGCCCAATGTTGGGGGCGGGTGGACTACTTGCTAGAGCCGCACACATATTATATGTATGCTACGTACATGCACACATGTACAGGTAGGTACACCTCTGGTTGCTCCATGCGTACATGTCTGTTTTTTTTGGGGGGGTGCAGTTCAGCGCTGAGCAGCCCGTGTTTGCCAAGGCGGGCACGGAAATCCCACAAATGTACATTGTTACAAAGTAGTATATATACATGCATACTGGAAGTATATATACTTCAGTATACACTTAAACTTTTTCCATCTTTACTTGCCTATGTATATGATGTGTTACTTGCGTGCAGTTTAGCGCTCAGCAGCCCGTGTCTGCCACAGTGGGCTCAGATATCATTGGCGTCTCCAGCGACTCGTATATGTATTAGCAGTATGCTTTTAACTTTGGTCATGTGACTTGACAACTACTACTACTACTAGTGGTACTTGTCTATGTATATGATCTGTCACCCCCGTGCAGTTCAGCGTTGAGCAGCCGGTGTTTGCCAAGGCGGGAACGGAGATCATTGGCGTCTCCAGCAACTCATATATACGTTAGAAGTATGCGTTTGACTTTGTTCATCTGTGCTTGTACTACTTGTCTATGTACATGTGTTTACCCCCGTGCAGTCCAGCGTTGAGCAGCCGGTGTTTGCCAAGGCGGGAACGGAGACCATTGGCGTCTCTCCAGCAAGTCATCATATATGTCAAAAGTGAAGTGTGCTATTAACCTTGTTTCTTGTGCATGTGTACTTGTCCATTGATATGATGTTCTTACCTCATGCAGTTCAGCGCTGAGCAGCCCGCGTTTGCCAAGGCGGGCACAAAAATGCAACACATGTACATTGTCACAAAGCAGTACTTCATGTATATACATGTATACCTGTACTTGAAGTATATACACATTACATTATAGGCTAAATACTTGTACTTCTAACTTTTTTGTCTGTACTTGTCTTGTCTATTGATATGTATGCAGTTCAGCGCTGAGCAGCCGGTGTTTGCCAAGGCGGGAACGGAGATCATTGGCGTCTCCAGCGACTCTGACCAGGCTGCCTTCAAGGCCAAGTACCAGCTGGGTGTGACTCTCCTCTCTGACCCCGGTGGCAAGGTCCGCAAGCTCTACAACGTCCCCAAGGCGTAAGTGCCCCGCATACAAAAATATCGTTACAAACGTGTTCCCTTAGAGTACTGAGCATTCCCAGTTTTTCGCTACCTGTCTGATTTTCTGGTTACACGCACCGTTTGCGAAAGGCTTTTCGCGCCCTAAGCGGAGTTTAACAAGAGTACATCTGAAGTAGGCATACATGTTTGTGTGTAAGCAGTATGTGTGGATATGCTGTACACCTTAAAGGTATACTTACTAAGTACTGTAACATTCATTTATTTATACTTACTAAGTACTGTAACATTCATTTATTTATAAACATGCTCCTGAAGTATGACTGCTGCTGGAGTAATCCATTACAAATACAGCGTTCCCAAGGCGTGAGTGCCCTGCTCACATACACTTCAAAAGAAGTGTACATTTGTTTACAAACATGTGCTACGGTATACTTCTGAAGTACTTCTGAAGTACCTGCATTTTTGTGTGTAGACAGCATGTGCAGAGATGCTCCTGAAGTATACACACTACTTGTACTGGGAGTACTTGTCACACTACTGTAGTACTTGTGAAGTGTGAGTGCTGCTAAGTAAGGAACGTACTACATGTGTGAGTACATGGCATAGTAACTGCCACATAGTATATGATGCTGTGTCATGTACCGGGTATGTACATAATGCATGCGTGCCTTCAAGGCCAAGTACCAACTGGGGGTGACTCTCCTCTCCGACCCTTGTGGCAAGGTGCGTAAGCTGTGCAACGTCCCCAAGGCGGAAGTGCGCGGCATACAACATTTTGTTGCAAACATGTAGTTCAAAGTGTGCATACATGTTTGTGTGTGAACAGTATGCGGCACTACTGCGAAGTACGATATGCAGGTATGTTGTACACCTTCAAAATTTTACCTCGAAGCATTTATAACATACTTCTGAAATATGAGTGCTGCTGAAGCGATGTACTACTTGGATGGGCGCGTCACGTACTTTTAGTAATTTATAAATGAATGTTGTCACACTCCCAGTATGGCATAAACAACATGAGTAGATTGTGTACTTCAGATGTACTGAAGCATGTATTTACGCACCACCCTGCTGCCTGCCGCTGCTGCTCTCTCATTCTGCTGAGCAGCCTTTTCGGTGCGCTCGAGGGGCGTGTTACCTACGTCATCGGCAAAGACGGTGTCGTCAAGAAGGTTTACGACAACCTCGTGGACGCTGAGTCCCACGTGAGCGTCTCCAAGACCGCTCTCGGCATCTGAGAACGTTCTTATGAAAACGTTCCGTGCCCCCTGTGCTCAGCAGCACCGTGGCTGCTCAGCAGCAACACAGCTCAGCAGCAGCGGCGGGCTGCCGCCTGCACTCACCGTCCCACTGCCGCCGCCAACACCAGCCATGCTGGGGTTCAGGAGTGGGGGGCGGGGGGGGGGCGGGTCACACCTGCCGCCACCACTAGACCATGCTGGGGTGGAGGAGGGAGAGCGGGGTACTTGGAGTTGAAGTTGGTGGCCCTGCAGTTGAAGTTGGGTGCTTGTGCTCAGCCGCAGGTGCTGGTGGGTGGGGGTTGTTGTGAGACGTTGCCAAGTGGCGTGAGGGGGGCAGCCGCCTGATGATACGTTTTGCTCAAGTCATTGTGTGGTGCACGCCTGCAAGCAGCAGCGGGTGCCCGGCGCTGCAAACAAACAAAAAAAGGCACAGCACCCGGCACCAGCTTAGTAGAACTGTCACAGGTGGCATTGAGCTCGCAACGACAGAACAATTAAAGCCACCACAGCTCACATTCTACAGCACACACACAAGAATTTATAATGGAAACACCGGGCGCACATCAAAATTAGTTGTAGCTCTGTGCGATTTGTGCAGTGCCGTTGCTGCTGCCGGCTGTGTTCCTGATGCAGCCTGCAGCAGTCTGACAAAGCAGTCTGGCATTCATAGCTGCTGCTGAGCAGTCACACAGTTGCCTGTGCGCACTTGCCGCCGGGCACACGCAACACACTGCTTGTGTAGCCCCCCTCCCTCACCATTCACTCCACTTTGGGCACAAGCTCCTGCTCTGTATTGCTGCTCTGCCCTGTGGTGGTGGCTGCTTCTGCCGCCAACCTTGTCACAGTCGGCTTTGGACACAAGTGTGCCTGGTTTCCTGGCCATGCGCAGCAATAGCGCCCGCAGGCTGCACTTGCCAAAATGCCTCGGGACACCTCATCTCTCTCTGCACGGCCTTGCCAGGTGCGGTTGCTGCCACCAGGCGTGCTCGTGTGCTGAGCAGCAAGTGTTCATACATGTGTTGCTGCTACATTATGCCATACATGACGTGCGCAGGGCAAGTGCAGGCGCGTGCGAAAGAAAATGGGGCGTGTACGTCCGGCAACATGCACACATACACACACAAGTGTTCTCCCGCAATTGTTTTTGCTAAAACCATGGCAGCAACAGCAGCATTGCTGGCAATGGACGCCAATGTACACCGTGGCAATGACTTCGGATGCGTGCGCTGAGCAAGCACAGCTGTCGTCAAGTTTGAACGAGGTCCACCGCCAGCACCGCCTGTCCATTGATGGCAACTTAAAGTGTGCGGAGCGGGGTTTTGTGCGGGGACCATCCGTTGAAGTTGGCGGGTTCAGCTGCGCATGCGCAGAACTGTGTTCCTGTTCGAGCGCCGGCCGTCCTTGCGGGGCGGCAGGGCCGCTGGTCCCCTTCAGGCTCGGGCCCACTTGCTGTCGTGCGGGCTTCGGCGTGGGCGTTGTCGCATGCAAAGGTGCGGTATCGGTATAGCGACGGCAGTGATGCACAGGCGTTCAGGTTAGGACTCAGCCCAGCAGGACCACCACCACCTCGCAGTGCCGCTGTCGCAGTCCATTTCCACCGACACGCCAGCAGCAGCAGCAGCAGCGCCACCTCCGCCACCAGCGTCAGGAGCACGGGACACGTCCTTTTGTGGCGAAGGGCCTCCGACACTTGCCATCCGGCGAGGTTGTGCTGCGGGCGGCACGCAGGTCTAACCCAGGTGCGGCATGGTCTGGGGCAGCGCTAGGGTGCTGTAGGCGTAACATCTGTGCCAAGTATGTAAATGAATACATGATTCTGTACATGTACATGTGGTATATCACCTTTGTGTTACCTACGTAAAACTGTGCTTCGAAGTACTTCGAAGTAGTTTTGGTTATTTGCACATGTGGGCGTGCACGAGCCCATGCTGTAGTACTACAGTTATATGTACTAGTACGTACTGGATACTGTAACAGTTTAAATCAAGTACTTGAAGAGGCATGAAATACTTAGATACCGGTAGTGCACTGTAAGGCTTGTACTACTGTATATCTAGTAAACATTGCAGTGACCTGTGCTTGGCCGGCGCTGGTGATGCGATGTGTCACATACGACAGCAGCAACCACCACTGAGAGCCGTGGCCAGCCCTGTGCGGCAGCCGCTGTTGCATGGAGTGCGTGTGAGCGCTGCCAGCGGATGCTGCGGATGGGATGGCGCTCCCCCTGAGTTTCAACAGCACGAGTGAGTGGCGCAGGCGCAGGAGCGGCGCCGCCTAGGGGTCCCTGAGGCCGCAGGCGGCCGAAGCGGTCCACTTGCTGGTGCTGCGTAGCTGGTCAGTCAGCGTGACGGGCAGGCAGTTCAGCTCTCTGTGCCTCATCCTCAAACATCGTCAGTACCAATTAAACTTTCTAATTACAACCATATGACCTCAAGCGAAATTCTTGATAAAGTATGTTCTATGAGCCGACATGGAGGGGTCAAACCTCCCCGTCGATGTGAACTCTGGGGGAGATCAGCCTGTTACCCCTAGAGCCGCCGCGGCTTCAGAGACGGGCATACCTTGCGTGTGTGTACCGGCGCACGCACTATTTGGACCAGGGGGCCCGCATGAGCCCAGTGGGGCCACCTAGACTGCAGCATTAACATTATCACTGGCGGGACAAGAGTCCGATTTATACCAGTGGTTGTGCAGCCGCTGGTTGGCATCCGGTCACCCCCTCAGCACTGCTGCCCAGGGCTCGCTGCTTGTGCCCGCTGCTGCATGAGCGCTGCTGCTGCTGGTGCGTCCGCGTCCAAGTTGCTGCCCAGCTGCTTATTCTGCTGCCCACGTGACAGCACCAGAGCTGTCCGGCCGTGCTCATGCCGTTATACTTGTGCCTCGTTCACCAATATGTGCAGGGACCGCGGCCAACTCTGTGGTGGCAGGCAAGATGCAGCAGCTCGCGACAGCTTACTTGGAGCTTGCTGACAAACTGCGCGCCTGCCTCACGGGCCTGGAGAAAGACGTTCCCATCCCCCAGATTGCTGTGATTGGCGACCAGAGCTCGGGTGAGCGATGCCGCGCCTGCAGCTGCAGCAGCCACCTCATAGGGCCAGCGGTGCACCTTAACGATGGAGGCTGCCACAACTGTGGTGACAGCCGTTTGACGATAAGGGGAGTTGTAATCACGCATGCCACACCAGAACGGTCACTGCCATCATAATCTGCACCCGCTAGTTGCTGCTGCCACGCCCGGATGTAGCGCCCATGTCAGGTGCATACATGTTTGAAAAGGGCACTACAGTACTAGCAGCCGCATTGAATTTTGATCAGTATTTCCAGCTCAGATAGTATCCACCCATCTCAACAATACTTATAGGTGCCCACTCCTTTTCCTGTTACAGTAGCAAATTGAGGTGTTATTTGACCACTCAACCTCATAACCCCGCACCGCACTGCGACTGCGCACCACTTGTGGCGCACGCGGTGTTGCTGCTGCAGGAAAGTCGAGCGTGCTGGCAGCCATCAGCGGCGTCGCCTTCCCGCGCGGCAGCGGCCTGGTAACGCGCTGCGCCACGGAAGTACGAATGAAAAGTGCCCCAGAGTGGGCAGCACACGCCTTCACAACCGCCGACCCCAGCAGTGTGTGCACACTAGCGTCGGAAGCCGCCATTGGGGACGCCATCAGCAGCATGACGGATATACTGTGCGGCACGGGCGGCGGCTTCTCGAGTGAGTGCATCGTGGTGGTGGTGCAGGGCCCTGAGCTGCCTGACCTGACGATCATCGACCTGCCGGGCATTGTGCACACGCCAACGACGAGGCAGAGCAGCGGCGTCATTGGTCAGGTGCATGAGCTGGTGCGCAGGTGGGTA
Source organism: Ophiocytium majus (assembly GCA_032358315.1). Classification (NCBI taxonomy): domain Eukaryota; class Xanthophyceae; order Mischococcales; family Ophiocytiaceae; genus Ophiocytium; species Ophiocytium majus. The sequence goes on from JAULBY010040388.1 coordinate 12,314, forward strand.
GGGCTGGACCCTGGGTGGTGGTGGTTGCTGGTGCTGGATGGATGCTGAGGCTGGAGCTTTGCTCCCATAAACACCCATAAACTCAGGTTGTGGCAATAAGGCCAGCATGGCACCAATACGGCCTGTCACCCCCCCCCCAATAATGCAAGCCGGTGAGCTGCTCCTATGCTCGTATGCTTCATTTCTCGACCGCTTCAAGGCTTGCACGCACGAACGCACTGCGGCGCCTCAATAGCAGCTGTGATCCTATCTTACTCTGAAGTATGATGTACACAGCACAGCGGTGCTTTGAAAACAGCTACCAGGTTAAACCTATACCCCAGGTGCCTGCTCCGCCGCCCGCCCTACCCGACGCAGCTACATGAAGCAGCTGCGCACCATCAACCTGATTGTGGCGAGTGAGCTGCTGCGAGTACACACGGCGCACGGGCCACTGGCAGCGAAAGGCTGCGGTCGCATGGTCGTGGCCAGGCTCAGGAGATGCCATGCCTTCAGGGACTGGAGCCACGGGAGGGGGGGCACCGGTATGCGCCGGCGGCTCGTCCCCCGTGAAATCATGCATGCCGGTCGCCAACCTCGTTTACATAGGGCTGCGCAACAAAAGGCGATCGCCCGTTCGCTGAGCAGTTCAACAACATGTTGTTCTGAAGGTCCAAGTGCGCACGCAGCAGCGGCTCGCTTCTGCAGCAGTGGTGACGCCGCTGCACCAGCTGGCTTTTGTTGGAACGAAAATGATGCATGCCTGCTATGTGCACATGTGCCGTAGCACATAACCAATATTTAGTGCTTTTGCTGGCGACTTAAACAACAGTAGGGGGGGGTGACACAACACAGGAGGAGTTGTGCACCCCTTAAATAGTACCGTACCTTCACGTGTTCGTCCGTCTCCTGTGGCTGCGTGGCATTCACGGCGCGCTTGAAGTCAGCCATGGCGTTATACGCGTCGCGGTACATGCGCCCGCCACGAACCGCAGCGCCGCCCGCCCCCGCACCGCCACCGGCACTGCTATAGCGGCCATTGGCGCTGGCGGCGACGTTGGCCTCAAATGCGCCCAGGTGCTCCCCCAGGTATCGCGCCTTCTTCTCGTGCGGCAAGAGCTCGAGGCTGGTACCAAGGGAGGCAAGCTCGGCGCGCGCCGCTCCCAGCTGCTCGTCTACCTCCTTGCGTATCGCCGGCAGCTCGGTGCGGATGCGCGCGACGAGCAGCGCGCTCAGCCGCGCGCGCAGGTTCGCGACGGTGAACAGGGAGGGGTCTAGGGCGGCGAAGGCGGGGGCGGA
>JAULBY010040399.1:0-13590 GCA_032358315.1 Ophiocytium majus
ACGCGCTCACCCTGGTCCCCCAAGCACCCAAAGGTCCCGACTGCCACAGTGGCAAGGTTAAAGCAATTCCGGTCATAGGAACCAGAATAGTGGGATTGGTTGGAGGCCTGGCAGGCCCTGCAGCAAGCGGCAGGGTCGACGGAGGCCTGCTGCACATGCGCGGCATGCGCGGCACTGTAGTACTCATACCGTAGCGGCCTACACGGCACTCCCAGCACCGCATTTGTACTAAAATGATTTGAATTTCAACAAGGTTAGAGCTCGACTTACGTGCCGCTGGCACGTCCAGGACTTGTAATTATTATATGATGTGCCTTGGCTAATTATTATAATAAATATAATGTGTTGCGACATGTTTCATGTGTCGTTCGCGCACCTGTGTTCTGGGAGCATCCGTGCCGTCTAGATCCGCGTCTTCAAAGCTTGTGCGCACGAAGCGCTAGCTTGGCCAAGCTGAAGTGACTGCAATTGCACCTGTGCCAGGAGTGGACAACTGGTGCGATGCCGCGCTGATGCCATTTGTCGATGCCGTTGGGCGCCAGCCGCGTGGCAGACGCGGGATGCAGCAGCAGCTGCTGCGGTAACCTGCCTGCTGGCTTCTGCTCCTTCAGTACTAGCGATCTGGCGCGTGTGTTCTGTTTCTTCCGTTTCACACACCCCCTTCTTCGGGCGAGGGGCTTGGCGCACCGCTGCAACTGTGACACTGCAACCTGCACCTGGCGCGCTGGCATTTTAAGGCTGCCGCACCAGCAGCAGCAGCGGCGACCTATCTCACTCCTAGTCCTCACAGCGGCGCCAGCATAGCAAACAGGGAGGCAGCGGAGGCGGCAGCTAGGGCGAAGGCGCACACAGCAACGGGCACCAGCAGCCAGCAGCGTGCCACGTGTCTTGTGAGCAGCGGCATCAGTGGCGGCCTCAGACCAAGAGAGCGGGCAGGAGGGCACACGGGTTCAGCTCGCCCACTGGCGTGGCGCCAACACCATGCTGTCGCGCAATGCGCAGCTGGTCCTAGCGGTGTGCGGCATTTACGGCAGCTTCCTATACTGGGGGTGAGTCGGTGCGCCACCTTTCCACCCCCATTCTGTGCACACACCACCACTGCTGCGCTGAACCAGCAGCAGCGCCAGCGGCGGCGGCAACAGGGTGTTGCTGTCGGCTGTTGCCGCTGGCTGGCTGGTAGAGCCTTCACCTGGCGCCGCCAGCTCAGGACTAACAACGGTTTCGTTTCTGGTGCAGAATTGAATGCTAGCGACGCACATGCAACAGGGCACGTGCTGTCGTCTGTCGCCACTTGTGACAACGCCAGACACGCTGCTCGCTACGAAGTGGGGCACAGTGTGGCCAGGGCAGCAACCCTGGTCTTAGTAGAGAGGGTAGCGCGCATGCCGAAGCTGTCGAGACAAGGCGGTGACAGCCAAAAAATGGAGCGGGCTGCGGTGGGGGCTGCTTTGATCCACCTGCACTCTACAGTAGTGCTTGGCACACACATATACTATGCAACATGCACTTAATGTTAATGTCAACACATAACGTATGTATTGCCTTTGAGAGCGCACCTGCACAAGGGGGCAGTAGCGTTGGGGTCAATTTGCCCCTTATTGCATTTCTTGTTATCATTACCTGCGCTGCTGCTGCTGGTGAGGAACTGCCGCTGCTGGGCAAACACTGCTGCTGCACCAACACGAAAAAAGTGCCGGCGCAGCTACCTGCTTATACTACTAGTACTTATCTGATGCTGTGAAGGCCATTTGCTGGTGAGAAATTGTTGTTGTGTATTTCAGACAGTATTTGAATTCCTCTCCCTGCCGTGTTCTTTCTCCTTTTTCTCTCTCGGGGGCATTGCTGCGCAGTTACTGTACACTACTGCTTCTGAGTGGTACACTAGTAGTAGTTCTAGGTGTACAATGGGAACAGTGAAGGGCGATCAAGTTGTAGTAGTGCTACACAATACTACCTGGAAGTAAGCGCTCTTCACCTCATCCCTCCCCCGCGCCCGCCCGACTGCTGAGCAGCTACCTTCAGGAGTGCATCCCAGTGGGGTACACGCTGCCCAATGGGTCACCCCCTTGTTTACTTTTCCTGAAGCAGTGAAGGCCACTGAACGGCAACAACTGTCGATAGCATTGTGTACTCTTAAGTGCTGACTTGTACACTTGTGATTTTGTTGTCTGTGTCGTCGCGCTTGTGAGCAGCTACCTTCAGGCAGTACTAACTTATAAATACTCTTCTGCTTTTTGTTGTCAACGGAAAACTTGACTATCCAACTTTCTGTGTCTGTTGCCTGTGTTGTGTGCTGAGCAGCTACCTCCAGGAGCGCATCACAAGCGTGGTGTACACGTCGCCCGATGGGGCCGCAAAGGGTACCTGGGACTATCCCTTCTTCATGAACATGGTCATGGCCAGCGCGGCATGCACAATGGGCCTACTCATGGTGCTGCTAACAAAGCAGCCCGTCTCGCCGCCGCTGACTGAGTTCTGGAAGCCGGCGCTGAGCAACACGCTCGCGAGCCCCTTTGGATGTGAGTGCGTTGTTGAAGTTGCAATTCTAGTGTTGATGTTTGTGTATTAATGATAGAGACATGAGGGCATGTGCGCACCGGTGTGTTGAAGGTGGTCTGCAGTTTTGCCGCTGACCGAGTTCTGGACGCCGGCGCTGAGCAACACCCTCGCGAGCCCCTTTGGATGTGAGTGCGGTTGGACTTGTTGGAGTTTGTACATATATAGACTCGGAAGTATATTTAGTCATAGAGGCATAGGCATAGGCATAGAGGCATAGGCATACGGCATGTGTTCATGTTCCAGTTTCTGGTTTCGAACTTGGAGTGCAGTGTTGCCGCTGACAGAGTTCTGGAAGCCGGCGCTGAGCAACATGCTTGCGAGCCCCTTTGGATGTGAGTGCGGTTGAAGTCCCAATTTATGGTGTTTAAAGCTGTATATTGATCATAGAGACATGAGGGCATGTGCGCACCGGTGGAATGCAGTATTGCCGCTTACTGTGTTTTGGAAGCCAGCGCTGAGCAGCACGCTCGCGAGCCCCTTCGGATGTGAGTGCGGTTGGACTTGTTGAATTGCCAGCTTGCAATGTTGAACATGGAACGCGGTATTGCTACTGACCAGTTATGAAAGGCAGCGCTCAGCAACGTGGGTGCAACATGAGCCCCAGTGCTTGTGAGTGTGCTTGACTTGGCGTTTCTTGCCCAGTGCTGCATGCTCATACTGCTCGCCAAGTCCTGCAAACGTGTGCCCGTCATGGTCATACCTCACACATACCACATACATACTTCAGAAGTATGTGTGTAGTAATTTATACTTATTTCATGTGTGCATTCCTGGCCATTTTTCTACTTACCATTCCACAGACGCGTCGCTCCAGTACATCAACTACCCGATGCTCCTTCTCGCCAAGTCCTGCAAGCTCGTGCCGGTCATGGTCATGGGATACCTCATCTCCCACAAGCGCTACACCCGCTCTGAGTACACGGCAGTTACACTCATAACCGCTGGCGTAACCGCTTTTTCCTACAAGCCCTCCTCTGGGAGCTCCCATGGGCACGGGAGCAGCGACTCCCATGGTCACGGGAGCAGCGGAGGGGAGGGCGCGGCGCTGCTGCAGCTCCTGGGGATGGCGTTGGTGCTCGTGAACCTGACACTGGATGGGTTTACCAATGCTCAGCAGGACCTCATCAATAAGCGGTACCCACGGTGAGTTGAAGTTGTTAGCTGAAGTTGGTAGCTGCACGTTGTAGTTGAAGCTTTACTTGGTTGAAATTTTACTGTGCCCAGCGCAGCCGGGACTTGCTGAAGCACTGCACACAGTGGACGGCAGTTATCTATGCTCAGCACGACCTCATCAATATGCGGTACCCACGGTGAGTTGAATTGGTGGTTGTTGAAGTTATATTTGGTAGTTGAAGTTGGTTTTGGTAGTTGATGAGGTGAAGTTGAAGTAATACAAATATATGCGGTACCCACGGTGAGGTGAAGTTGCATTTTTTAATTGATTTTTTGTGTTAGAATCTGGTAGTTAAGCTTCGGTTTTCCCCAGGCTGCAAGACCAGCTGGTGAACTTACACTGGACGAGGTTGCACCAGTGCACAGTGGCACCCACAACCAATTCATGCGGCACCCACAAAATGAGCTGAAGTTGGTAGCTGGTAGTCGAACTTTTTCATTAGTTGTAGTCCACGCTGCGCGTTGAAGTTTACGGGGCGTCCCAGCATTCAGGACCTGCTGGTGTTGGTCTCACCCTGCACGGAGTCTGCAGGATCTAATCAACACGGCAAGTTGAAGTCATGTGATCTGCATGTGGGCTTGAAGAGTCCTTACTATTAAAGAATTCACGAGAAATCACGGCGATCACGCTCGTTTGGCACGGCCAGAAGTAATATAAGTGAATTTATGTGCATGTGTACTTCAACTTGCACAAATACCGCACTGCAGCAGCAGCTGCTGCACCCCCCTCCGTCTCTGCTACACCTTATGCACCACCCCCTCACCCCACCCACCCCCACCCCCAACCCCAACCCCTGCCCCCAACAGCATGTCAAGCTTCTACATGATGTACCGTGTGAACCAGGCAGCCATGGCCCTCCACCTGGTGCTGCTGGCGGCGGGAGCGGCGGTGCTAGGCGCAGACAGCGAGCTCTTGCGTGCGGTTGCCTTCTGCAGACAGTTCCCTTCGGTTCTGCCGGATCTGCTGGCCTTCAGTGCATGCGCGGCGACGGGGCAGGTGCGTGCAGACTTGAAGTTGTGTGGAGTTGAAGAATTGAAGTTGATGTTATGAGATGAAGTTATGAAGTTGAAGTTTTGCGTGCGCTGGCCTTCTGCAGACAGTTCCCTTCGGTACTGCCGGACCTGCTGGCCTTCAGCGCGTGCGCCGTGACGGGGCAGGTGCGTGAAGTTGAAGTTGAAGTTATGTGTAGTTGAAGCTTTGAAGTTATGAAGTTGAAGTTGTGGCAGGCCTCTCTGCAGACAGTTCCCTGCGGTTCTGCCGGACCTTGTCGCCTTCAGCGCATGCGAGGCAACGGGGCAGGTGCGTGAGGACTTGAAGTTGTGTGGAGTTGAAGTTCTTAAATTGACGTTATGAAGTTGAAGTGGAGTTGGAGCGACCTGCTGGAGGCTGCAGCAGGGGCGACCGACCGGCGGGTGCAGTTGAAGTTCTGCACTTCAAGTTTAGTCATTTGGAAGCTGGTTTTGAAGGGTGTGTGGATTGCTGGCGGCGGCAGCGGGAGTGCCCGGCACGGCAGTTGAACAGGCAACGATTTTTTGTGTGTTTTGTGCGGTGCGGCCCAGAGATACGGTGTGATGTGCAGCACATGTCAATACAAATGCTGTGCTAGAACTTGTTGCGCCACCTAGCACTTATTGCTCTTAATGGTTCAGAGTTGTTGGTCCGTGTGTATGCCGGGCATGTGCCGCCACCACGGGCGCGCTGGCATGCATGGCATGGGCTCTTGCACGCCCACAAGTGCAAATAAATTATACAAGTACCCTATAAAAAAAAAAGTGTGTGCCTGCGCCCGTGGAACGGTACCACTCTCCTCGCAACACCCAGAAGGCTGACGTTGGGCAGTGGTCATTGTCGCAGTTTGTAAACTTCAAAAGTACTTGGAAGTGTAAGTCTAAGAGACATGAGGGCATGCACCTGTACAAACTACTGTATGGATAGCCTCTCGAAAGTGTGCACATGTGATGGTGCAGTCTTGACACAGAAACGGCAGTGGGGTGGGGTTTGCTGATGGCACAAATGCTACCCTAGGGCGTGTTGCTTGCGCACGAAAACCAGAACTCCAGGAGGCTGCCTGGTCCAGTCACTGCCGTATAAAATATAATATATATATACATAGTGATAATTATATTATAAAATAATAATGTGCATTATTACCTACTTCAAGTAAAAGGTTGCTAAACCGAGGTAGTGCCGTGGCTGCGGCAGCATGCCCGGCCATGAACTTCATTTTTGACCCACCTGGTAAACACCAGGCACCCGTCACCCACCCTTCATGCGCCGGTCACTGCCCCTGCGGGCTCATACAAACAATGCTGCCAGCACCGCCACGTCAATACACGAGTGCTCAGCGTGTGTTTTTTTTTTTTTTTTCTTGCTCTTTCTGTTTTTTTGTGTTTTTCCCCTGTTGTTTTGTGTTGCCGTGCGTGTGTGGTGCTGCTGGGCGCCTGGCTCTTGGCAATGGCGGTGGTATGGGTGCTGCTGTGCCGTGGTGCTGCCCCTCGTGTGCTATGGACTCTGGACTGGGCCAGGTGTTCATCTTCTGGATCATCAAAGAGTGGGTGAGTGCACAATTCGGCAATAACTTGCACATGAGTACATGTATGTATATCAGTATAAACTCCAAAGTACATGCTGCACACATACTTCTGAAGTACTTTGAAGTACTACAGTAGTAGTACACAAGCTAACATTATTCACCAGTTTTTGAAGCACGTGTATGTGGGCTAGGTGTTCATCTTCTGAATCATCAAGGAGTGGGTGGGTGCAGAATTTGGCAATTATTTGCACATGAGTATGTACACATACTGTGTACTTTGAAGTGCTACACTTCTACTACTGCAATAATGTACATGCATACATACTGTACACATACCACAGCAGTGTACTACCAGCGAATGTTGCATACCCGCTACTCGGAGAATATGTACGTGTACATACATACTGCGCTTGTGTGCAGTGTGTGTCTGAAGGCAACTGCAATAACTGCAAGGGCTCTCCTGACACTGTGTCCGCGCCCCCTCTACTTTTGAGAAGTGCATACATGAACACGCACTTGAAGTACACACCTTGTGACTGTTGTCACACATTCTGACTGGCTCTCAGTATGCGCGTAAGCTGCCCAACGGGCTTTGGCCTGGCACTTTGCCCCAGCCACGCTAATAGCTGGGCTCAGCAACCCTCCAGGTGTCCTACACAATCTGTAGCTGATACCACCGATATTACTTTTCTATGTGATTTCGCCTCAAGCAACCTTGCAGATGCCTGTCACAGCCAGACTAACACAGGTGCCTGCCATGCTCTTTCGTGCTGCCGTGTGCTGCTGCTCATGAAACTGTTCTGTAACCGCTGTAACTGCCAGGGCTCTCTGGTGAATGTGACGGTCACCATCACGCGCAAGTTCTTCTCCATCCTCCTGTCCGTGGTGCTATTCGCGCATCCGGTGGAGTGGTGAGTCTTTTGTGTGTGAACAGCTGTATTTCAGTATGTGGTATGTATTTTTGAAGTACTTCAGAAGTATGCGATAGTATGTACGCATGTATACATACATTGGTGTATACGAAGAACCGGTACTTGCAAGTGCACGGAAGTGCAGTGTACAAAGTGCACATCATGCGGTACATGTGATGTTTGCGTGTGTGTGTGATGTACAGTACGGTGTACTTCTGAAGTACAAAGTACAAGCATACACTTCTAGGAGTAGGTGGAGATGGGTGTACATGTATGTATACACGCTCTGTGTGGATGTACATGCACATTGCTCAGTGCATGCATTTTCATGAATGCTTTACTGCCCCTGAGCACCAGAGGCGGTCGCAGCACAGCCTGCCACTGCTGGTACCGTTATCCGTTACTTGGCCGGTACTTCAACATGGTATTACTTCGAAATACTTCAGACGTCTTTGTTTGGGACAGTTCTTCTCCATGGTATTGTTTGTACTGACCGGCATATAACAAGACGGCGTGCACATTCTTGGCCACTAAACCGGGCCCACCATTGTGCAGCTTACTTGTGTAAACGTGACGAGTCAGCTGGAAGCATGCGCGCAGGGCTTGCCGCACCCCACATGATCTTTGATACTTCAAGTACAGTGTATCACACACATGTATATCCCAACCTGGCCTTTGACCAGAACACACGTGTGCTGCGCCTCTGCAGCTGGGAAGTGGATCGGCATCGCGTCAAGTACAATGTACCACACACATGCGCATAGAATACAGTATGTCCCAACCTGGCGTTTAAGAAACATGTGTGCTGCTCCCGTGCAGGTGGCAGCGGATTGGCATTGTGTCAAGTACACTGTACCATGCACATGCGCACATCAAGCTGGCATTTAACCGTCAAATGTGTTTGCTGCTCCCCTGTGCAGGTGGCAGTGGATCGGCATTGCGTGCGTCTTTGCAGGGCTCATGTACCAGCCCCTCGAGAAGGCCCGCAGGGGACGCAGCAAGCGCGCGGCAGACGCAAACGATGGGGCAGCGGCAGCAGCAGCACCGTCCGAAAACGGTGCTGCAAATGGAGCTGCGGCCGTGGCAGATGCGGCGGCGGCTGATGCTGCGGCGGCCGCCAACGGCAAGGCAACCGTCAAGCTCGACTGAGGCTGCTGAAGTTGAAGTTGGAGGCTGCTGCACTTGAAGTTTCACTTGAAGTTGATGTTGAAGATGTGTTGCTGCCGCGCACTCAAAGCCCCCAGCTTTGCTTGAAGTAGGTTGTGCGCGCGTGTGCGGGGTGGGGGGTGGTGGTGGTGGGGGGGGGGGGCACACAGCACGTGGGTTGATAGAGGGTGTCAGGCGCACCGACTGCACGCAGGCAAAGTGTGCCACATGCTCAGCAGCAGTGGTGTTGAGCAGGGTGAGAGGGGTGCTCAGCAGCACTGGGGCACTGGTGCTCAGCGCGGTGAGCACTGGTGCTCAGCGCGGTGAGCAGTGCTCAGTAGCAGCAGCAGCTGGAGCAGCAGTGCTCAGCAGCAGCAGCAGCTGGAGTAGCAGTGCTCAGGCAGCAGCAGTGCTCATCTGCAGCAGCAGTGCTCATCTGCAGCAGCAGTGCGCAGCAGCCGCAGCAGTTCTCAGCAGCACCAGACCCTGTGGCCTCCATTTCTGGGAGGGCACAGACAGTGCGGCTAGTGGCTGGTGCTGAGCAGACTTGGAGCAGTGCCGACAGAGTGATGCTCAGCAGGCAGCTGGTGAGGCAGCAGCAGCAGCCAGCCTTCCCTTTCGGAAGGCGAGGTGGCGAGGCTGGACTGCAGATGCACGACTTTTTTCGACCCAGGGCGTTTGTAAGCAGCGTGTGGCTGGGCCGGTGGCCTCAGCTTAGTACAGACACATGTACATAGCGCCTGTGAACGGCCGCCGGTCCGTAGCGTGACACAACGATGCCTCTTGCACCAGAGATGGGTATCTGTGTGTCGTGTGTGTGTGTGTGCCCAAGTGCTGCCTGCTTCAAAGTTTTGTGCCCTGCACTGCTTGGTGTCAGAAGGGCTAACCAAATTTTCTGTGCCGCACTACGTGTGTCGCGCGCTTTCAAAGTTTGCGCAGGCGCTTGTACATGTTTGTGTGCCTGACAGTGTTTTGCTCTGCTACAGTCGTATCAATTCACATAATCCAAAGTACTTGTGTTGAAGTCTAGCTCTAGCTCTATCCCAAACTTTTTTTTTCTTCTGCTACTTACCCCCAGCTCGATATGCAGAATTTGGGCAGCTTTCGTCCACTATTCCTATTTGCTTTGAATTGAAAAAAAGCTATAACAATAGTCGAATTTTGAAATGTTTTTATTATTTATCTTATTTCGATAGAAAAGTTCCTTTTGTATAAAATGTTCCCAAACAAAAGTTTAGCTTTACTTGGTTTGGTACTTACCCCTGCTAGGGGAATACCTCTAGGGGTGGGTGGGGAGGGTAGGTTTCACAGCTAAAAGTGCGGGCATTTTCAGCTGTTGCGTGGGAAATCTCACCACTTTCCCGGCTCAAGCCGCCGACTTTGACCGGGCGTGCTTCCAAGTTGCAGGTGCCTGCCACACGAAAGCAGCAGCTGGAGAGCAGCAGCAGCCATGGCAGGTGACGGCGCCAGCGCCACTGCGCCTCAGCAGCTGGATGCCGAGGCTGCGGAGCAACCCGTGCGCTTCAAGAAGAAGAAGGCGGTGGCAGCTGCAAAGAGGCCTGCGAGGCGATTGTCAGGTGACCAGCGAACCTCTGCCTGTTGTGTCCCCAGGGGCTGGCACCGACGCAGCCGCCAGCAGCACCAGCAGCGCTTGGTGCTTGTTTGTGTGTTTCGGTGGTGGTGGGCGAGTTCTGTGGCTAGCATTCACCGCTTTGCAAAGCAGACGTTCAACTTTCGGTTCCTGTTCGTTTTGGCTGGCAGGATGCCGCTGGATTGGGGGGGGGAGTTGGTAAATGCCTTTCCGCTGCCAGCATGCCAACACCAGCGACAACACCATGCCCACCAACCGCAAGTCCTCTGCTGTGGCGCCTGCTGCCCGCTCCAACAGTTCCTCCTAATGCACTCGTTTGTGTCCGTTTGCCGTCCCTTGCACGCACACCCCTCGGTGCCGACACATCTTCACAGGGCGCGAACCCCCCACACACGATGCTGCAGCCTTGCTACTGTTCGGCGCCCTGGTTCTCTGCCTCAGCAGCTCTCACCACTGTGCTGCTTTCACCTCCATTCAACACCACATGCACCCACCCGCTTCCGCCATTCCCTCCCCCCCCCTCGACCGACACTAGTGATGGGTCACTACGTATAATTTTTTGCATTATACACCGTGTAAAGTGCGTAAATACGCTGTTTAACGTATGCAGATGAACGTATTTATACGGCAAGGACACCGTATGTCGCGTTTTTGGGGCGTAGACATCCACCTTTGTACAAAATACGTTATACGCCGTGACCCATTACTAACGAACACCAACCTTCCCCCCCCCCCCCGCGCTTTCCCAACCTCTGCCTTACACCAGAAGACGATGGCGACGACAGCGCAGCAGCGGACGGCGCGCGAACAGACATGCTGGCGGACCTTAGAGAGGAGCAGGAGCTGCGCAGGCGCAACCGGGGACGCGGAACCGCCTCCGTGGTGGTCGTCCCCCGCGCCAAAACTTCAAGTGTTGAAGATGACAACCCCCTGGCGCTGAGGGGGGGGGGGGTGGACGGGGAGGGGGACGGATCGGGGGTGGTTTTGGGGGCGAGCGGGGGGCAGAGCCTGCTGCAGAAGATTGACGCGCAGTTTAAGAGCGGAGGGGAGGTTAGGGGAGGGGCGCTGCCGCATGAGAAGCTTATGGAGGCGTATGTGCAGGAGAAGCTGGGGCTGCGGGGGGGAGCGGGGGAGGGGGAGGAGGAGGGGGGGGGGCAGCAGCTGACACAGGAAGACAAGCTGTATGTTATACCGGAGGAGTTCAAGGCGAGGCTGGCGGAAGCCAAGGCCAAGTTTGGCACGTTCAAAGATGACCTGGATGGCGAAATTGGGCAGGGGGCGCAGGTGAGACCCAAATTTTGGTCATTTTTTGTTGATATTTTCAAAAAAATTGCTAACATGTTCTGGGTTATGCACACGTACGCACATGTATACCTAGTTTGTTATGGTATGTAACATGTGCAAGCAACCTAAAAGGTGGCTAACCCAGGTACTGTGGCCGGGCAAAATGCCAGGCCGAAGCGCGTGGGTATTTATCCACCTGGTCGACATCGGATAGCCCACACACCTACAGGCGCCATGGCGCCAGTCGGTACTCTTCAGGGGCATGGATGCTTTTGTATGGGGTTTTTCTTACAACACTTCATGTGCATATGTGTGTATACATGTATTTTGACGTGTACCACTGTAACATTTCGAAGTTTTCACCCTTGGGCAGTCCAGCTCACACATTGTGACCTGGTCGTTGCACAGCCACGCCACTTACGCTGACATAGCTTGGCTTGGCAGCAGGTGTCCCTGCCCCGTCGTGAGTACCAGCTTCTGACATGCCCAAGTTGAATGTTTCCGCACGGCTACCTACACATGTAAGTACTTGAGAAGTATACTTCGAAGTTTTGTTTTTACTTCTCCAAGTATGTCGCATGTAGACCTGATGGTAGTTACACCTTTTCACCCCAGAGCGTCGTACTACAGTAGGACATACGTCAGCACAGCGTATGTTTGCCGTAAACCACCCTCATATCGGCGCATGTACACTGCCGCATATGATTCTCAAACATAGCGTTTGTGCAATTGCAGAATAGTCTGGGGGGTAGGGTGCACTGGGGCCCCCTGTGGCAGTGCATGCAAATATGCTGCCATTCAAGTGTACAGTAGTTTTATTGATTTGCACTTGTGGGCGTGCAAGAGCCCATGTCATGTATGCCAGCACGGCCACTGTATACAGTAGTCAGTTACGTGGCTTGCGTGGTGGTACACCATGCTGTTGCAGGCAAGCTTGAGCGGTATGAACAGTTCTGTGGCCTGCCCTAGTGGCATGTTGCGTTGATGTGTAGCGATGTGCTGCTAGTAGTAGTTTATGTAGTGCAGTACCCCGTAATAAATGCTACGTAGGACTTCATAAACACATTAAAAGTATAGTCATGCACAGTGCACTACAGTGTGGATGCTCCCACTATTGGGATACAGCACGTTTGTAATAAGACCCCTGCGGCACTAGCCAGGTGATGCACTGTCGCACTCTGGGAAGCCCAATAGTGGATACAGCACGTTTGTAATAAGACCCCTGCGGCACTAGCCAGGTGATGCACTGTCGCACTCTGGGAAGCGCTCACGCTTGTCAACTGTACTGCAAAACTTGCACTTCAAGTAGTGGAGGTACATTAGTATCTATGTAGCCGTCTGGTGGCTATGCAGCACACACCCCTCCCGCACTTCAAGACAGAGTCGGAATTGCAAATGAAGGCTATATTCACCATTTCTTCCATCAAGTTCTGGTGTTTAAGAGGTGGACAGTGTCTCCGTGAGTTCATCCAACCCATTGATTATGAAACCGACTGGAAGTTGGTGACTTGGTAGCTGCAAAATGGAGCTTCAAGTTCAGGTTGAACTGAGGGTGGGCGGGAGGCTAAAACTGGCACCAGGTGCCTCCCTGTGCGCCCGCAGTTTCCTTTGTTATTTTAATATAAGCATCATTATTATTTATTCAACATTGCAGCTGCACCACATATGATCGAATTAGCGCTTCGGTCATTGCAAGACCTGGTGCCCTGGGTAGGCGCGGTCTTAGCTTTTTTTTCCGCCCCTTTCACGGGTTTGCTCCCAGGTTGACGGCCTCTGCCTGTGGGGAGACGCAGATTTTATCACTCCTAGATGCAGCAGCAGTGCTCAGCAGAAGCGTTGACCTGTCTGAAAGTGATTGCCACCGTAGCCGTGCCACATCCCATTTTAGCTTAGGGTTTTTTTTGTACCTTAGCAGTATATGGCACCATTTGTTTCACCTGGCCGATGCCACAAGCTCGCAAGGGGGTACCATGCGTTGACACCGCTCAATGCAGCGAGCCTTGAACGGCCGTTGACGGCCGTGCGTTCACATTACTGTTGGTGCAAAACTGCAGGCTTGTACATCTAAACAGGTGTGGTGTCTGCAGACGCGTGTCCACAAGTATACTAAGTTGTATGCATAATGTGCCGCTGACCACCACGCGCGGTGCAAAGCAGTGCCCAACCTTGGAGCTGCTGCTCCCTCGAAGCCACCCCTTTCTACAGTAGCACATGCCTCAAGACCTGAGGCTCAAGTATACATACCGTACACGCTGCAGCTACACATGTATGCCGTCATACCGTGGTACTTCGTGTACATATTTCGAGTATACTATACGATAGTACTAGTATGTGTACATATATTGCTAATAGCATGCGGCCAACCCAGTATCTATTGGACCTCTCTCACGCC
>JAULBY010040410.1:0-13589 GCA_032358315.1 Ophiocytium majus
AGTGGTGGCATTTAGTTTTTACGATGCTTTCACAGCCGCACCAGCAGGATGGACTGTGACCAATGGTATGGCCTATGTTGAATATTTGTCTGCATGGGCAGGTGGCAATTTTACCTTGGGTGCCACCGCAGCATTGATCGGCACAGTGGTAGAAATCTATTAACCAAAACAGTTGACCTAGACAAAACAAACTGCTAAACTAGCAAGACTAACCTAACTATACACTATTATGATATTCGGATACTTAATGCTGGCTTCGGCCATAACCATTTCTGCTATTGCAGCATGGTACTCAATCGCAGGACTTACAGCAATCTTTGCCGCAGCAGTGGTGCCAGTTATTATCATGGGCGGTAGCTTAGAGCTGGGCAAGATTGTTGCCACAGTTTGGCTACACAACAATTGGAAGCGAGCAGGATGGTTGTATAAAACCTATCTTGTTCCTGCTATTGTATTCCTAATGCTATTAACCAGTATGGGTATATTTGGTTTCTTATCCAAAGCACACAGCGACCAGGGACTGGTAACTGGCGATGCAATGAGCAAAATTGCTATCTATGATGAAAAGATTACGGCTGAACGTGATAACATAGCATCAGCTAAAAAAGCACTGGAGCAAATGAACATTCAAGTGGACCAAATGATGGGTCGTACTGATAGTGACAAAGGTGCTGAACGTGCAGTGGCCATTCGTAAACAACAAGCCAAAGAACGTGCTAGCCTACAAGCAGATATCACAAAGTCACAAAAGAACATTCAAGCATTACAAGAAGAACGTGCGCCTTTGGCTGCAGAGTTTAGAAAAGTAGAAGCCGAAGTAGGACCTATCAAATATATCGCGGCATTTGTTTACGGCGACAACCCAGATCAAAACGTATTAGAACGTGCCGTACGCTGGGTTATTATTCTAATTGTTATTGTATTTGATCCACTAGCATTGTGTTTGATCCTGGCTGCCAACAAACAGTTAGAATGGGCACGAGCAGGCACTGGTGGATGGATTCATGATGAGAAAGAAGAAGAAGATGACGACTCACCGCCGGAATCATTGATAAAGCTATTCCAACGCAACACACCGAAGTATAAAAAAGACGATGGTCCATTAACTGAAGAACAGTTAGAGAAAATAAATGCAGCGGTTGCTAATGCTGAAATTAGTAAATTAGAAAAACCTGAACCTGTAGTTGATGTAATAAAAGAAGATCCAGAAGTAGCGCAGTTCTTTGCTAATGCACAGGCCACAGCACAAGCAATTGACAATGGTACTTACCAAGCAGAAGAAAACTTTAAATGGCCATTTCCAATGGCAAAGGTTCCGGAATCAATGGAAGTAACTGCAGAGGAAGAAGAAGCATTTGAAGAAATGTCTAGCGATGTTGCAGACTTACAGCAACCAGCAGCCGCTGATATAGAACCAGTTACTGATTTTAAAGCAATAGTTGAAACAGTAGAAGAAACAAAAGTTGAAGCCGAAACACCAAAGATTGACGAGTACAATACTCCGATACGTCGCGGTGCAGATTATGCAGTACGTTACAAAGGCAAGGTCTACAATCTAGATGCGTTTAACGCATTACATCCTGATATGGCTATTAGAGCCGACAACGAAAAATTAGAGTCAGCAAGCCAATGTGGATTTGGCGATCGATTCCCGGATGCTCCAATGAAGGGCGATATGTTTATTAGAACAGATTTTTTGCCCGACAGATTATATAAGTGGAATGGTAGCAAATGGATCGAAGTAGATAAAAATACCACAGATACCTATACTTACAATCAAGCCTACATACAACACCTAATCAGCAAGTTAGAAGCAGGCGAGTATGAAATTGAAGATTTAAGTGATGCAGAACAAAGTCAAGTTGAAGCACAAATCGAAGAAATTTTGAAAAATAAAAATGCACAGTAATCTAGTAACACCACCAGATTTTGTAGACGATAAACTTCACACTGTTACAGTAGTCAATGCTTCAAAGTTAGAAGTAGAAGCATTGGCTAGAATGTGCGAGCACACAGATGAATTTTATAACATTTATTTGTATCAATCGGACATAGCCGACACAGAGTGGCTACAGAAAGCAGTTGATATCAGTGATGCAGTTATTGTAAACACTGATAACAACGATCACAAAAATTTATGTGCGTTAGATAAAACATACTATTATGGGCCGCAGCTCTTTCTAGAAAATCCTAAAAAAATAGTTGAGCCTTTGCATTATTTTGCTGCTCGTGTAAAATCAACTAAATAATAAACTTATGTACGATAAATTTAATAAAGTTACTGGTAATCTCGTTATTGTAACCCAAGACAATGTGGAGAAAGCCTTACGCAAATTTAAAAAGAAAGTAGCCGAAAGCGGCTTACTGCAAAATCTGCGTGAACGTGAAACCTACGAAAAACCAACTACCCGCAGAAAAAAAGCCAAAGCAGCAGCTAAACGTCGCTGGAAGAAAAAACTAGCTGACGAGCAGCTACCCAAAAAACTGTACTAATGTATATAGAATTCCGTTTGCCTAACGGAGCAGGCGGAATGGCTGCTGGACATTGTGCTTCTTTAATTAAAAAAGATATTGAAGCATGGGCAGAGAAATATAATATTCCTTATAAGACTAAGTTCCACAAATATACATTCCGATTGTGTTTAAACTCAGATAAAGATTATACACAATTTGCACTTACTTGGAATCCACAGTCACAAGCATCACTCAGATTTGAATTTAAGAATCCAAAATAATTGTTCTAAAACAGAAAAAATGCTATAATACAGGAATAAATAATTGTGTAGGATGCCGCAAGGGTCCTATACAAACTTGCTTAATTTAAGGAGAAAACTATGAGTACAATCATCGGTATTGACCTCGGTACCACTAATAGCTGCGTAGCAGTAATCGAAAACGGCAAACCCAAAGTAATTGAAAATTCAGAAGGCGCACGTACTACTCCTAGTATCGTTGCTTACACCGCTGATGAGATTATTGTTGGAGCAGGTGCCAAGCGTCAGGCAGTAACAAATCCCAAGAACACAATCTATGCTGCCAAGCGTCTAATTGGACGTAAGTTCACTGAAGAAGCAGTGCAGAAAGATATTAACCTAATGCCTTACAAAATCATGGAAGCCAAGAATGGTGATGCATGGGTATCGGCAAATGATCGAGAACTAGCACCTCCGCAAATCTCCGCAGAAGTTCTACGTAAAATGAAAAAGACTGCAGAAGACTATCTTGGACATGAAGTAACCAAGGCAGTTATCACAGTACCTGCTTACTTCAATGACAGTCAGCGTCAAGCCACTAAAGATGCAGGAGCGATTGCAGGCTTAGAAGTATTGCGTATTATTAACGAGCCAACTGCAGCAGCATTGGCATATGGAGTGGACAAAAATGAAAAAGCAGACCGTAAAATTGCTGTTTACGATCTTGGCGGTGGTACTTTTGATGTATCTATCATTGACATCAATAATGTGGATGGCGATAAACAATTCGAAGTACTTTCCACTAACGGTGATACATTTTTAGGTGGTGAAGACTTTGACCAACGCATTATGGATTACTTGATCGCTGAGTTCAAGAAAGAATCTGGTGTTGATCTAAGCAAAGATGTAATGGCATTGCAGCGACTAAAAGAAGCAGCAGAACGCACCAAGATTGAATTATCCAACAGCGCACAAACAGATGTAAACTTGCCCTACATCACAGCAGATGCTACTGGACCAAAGCATCTAAGTTTAAAAGTTACTCGTGCTAAACTAGAAAGCCTAGTAGAAGAACTAATCCAACGCAGTATTGAGCCATGTAAGACGGCTATGGCAGATGCAGGTGTTACTGCTAGCGACATTGATGAAGTTATCCTTGTTGGTGGTATGACACGTATGCCTAAAGTGCAAGAAGCAGTAGAGAAGTTGTTTGGTAAAGCACCACGTAAGGATGTGAATCCTGATGAAGCAGTTGCAGTTGGTGCAGCAGTACAAGGTGCGGTACTTGGTGGTGACCGCAAGGACGTACTATTGCTCGACGTAACCCCACTAAGCCTAGGTATTGAAACAATGGGCGGTGTGATGACAAAACTAATACAAAAGAACACTACTATTCCTACCAAACATAGTCAAGTATTTTCTACAGCAGAAGATAATCAGCCTGCTGTGACAATTAAAGTCTATCAAGGTGAACGTGAGCTTGTACAATATAATAAATTACTAGGAGAGTTTAACCTAGAAGGAATCGCAGCAGCGCCACGTGGAATGCCTCAAATTGAAGTTACACTAGATGTTGATGCCAACGGTATCTTGAATGTTAAAGCTAAAGACAAGAATACCGGTAAGGAAAATAAGATCACAATTAAATCAGATTCTGGCTTATCCAAAGAGCAGATTGAAGAAATGATTCGTGATGCTGAAGCCAATGCTGATGCTGATAAGAAACAAGTCGAATTAGTACAGGCACGTAATCTAGCAGATGGCACATTGCATCGAGTGCGTACAGATCTAGCAGAAGTTAAAGACAAACTATCTGAAGATCAAGCAACCAAGATCAACGATGCTATTGCAGCACTAGAAGAAGCATTAACTAGTAATGACAAAGAAGTTATTACTAATAAGATGTCTGATCTACTAGTTGCTAGTCAAGCATTAGAAGAACTAAAGAAAGCAGAACCTACAGAGCCTACTGCAGAAAAAGCAGATGATGATGTAATTGATGCTGACTTTAAAGAAACGAAGTAAAGAATATGCGGCGTAGATGCCCAGCTGGGGTCTACGCTCATATACGTCATAACTTGCTTATATGAAAGGAGAAAACTATGACAACCTATATCACAACATTTGACTTACCAACTCTCGCTCGCCACGCCGTTGGCTTCGACAGATTGTTTACTACATTAAATCGTAACTTTGCTAATAGCAAAACTACCGATAACTATCCTCCGCACAACATTGTGCAAATCGACGAAACACATTATGCTATTCAACTAGCAGTGGCAGGCTTTGCTGAAAACGAACTTGACATTGAGTACAAAGATAATGTACTAACTGTCAAAGGTGAACAAAAAGCCAAAGACGAGTACACTTATCACTACCGTGGTATCAGTGCCCGTAATTTTGTGCGTACATTCCCACTTGCGGACCATATGGAAGTAAAAGGTGCAACAGTGGTAAATGGTATTCTTGCAATTAGCATCGAGCACATTGTTCCCGAAGAGGACAAAGCGCAGAAGATTGCCATTACATTTGCAAAATAAGGCAATAAGTAATATAATAACAGTAGGGGGTATCTTCCCCCTACTACACTTCTAAAACATTATGAGCAAAACAGACATTATTGTTAAACCTAAAGTTGCTACTAAAACAAACATTCAGCCACCAAGTTTGTTTAATGTAATTTACATGAATGATAATGTAACCACAATGGAATTTGTAGTTGAAAGTTTAAAAAATATTTTTCATCATACAGAAGAATCCGCTATGGAGATTACAGTAAAGATTCATGAAAATGGATCAAGTGTAGTCAGCACATTACCATATGAAATTGCAGAACAAAAAGGTGTTGAAGCTACTCTACTTGCTCGCACCAATGGTTTTCCATTAAACATCAAATTAGAACCAGCACAATAAATGATTTTCAATCACATTAAAAAACTCAAAGGTGAGGGGAAAAAGATTGGCATCACATTCTCAACTTTTGACATGCTCCACGCAGGACACATTGCAATGCTCAGTGAAGCCAAGAATCATTGCGACTACCTCATCTGTGGACTCCAGACAGACCCAACAATCGATCGACCAGATACTAAAAATCACCCTGTTCAATCTATTGTGGAGCGACAAATACAGCTTTCGGCATGCCGTTATGTTGATGAAGTGGTTGTGTACCAAACCGAGCAAGATCTAATTGACCTCTTGCTTATATTGCCAATAGATGTTAGAATACTAGGTGTAGAATACGAAAACAAAGATTTCACTGGCAAGAAAGAATGTTGGGACCGTGAAATTGAATTAGTGTTTAATGGTCGTGATCATTCTTTTAGTAGTAGTAGTCTACGTAAACGTGTAGCAGCAGCAGAATCAATGAAAGCCTTGAAGGGTTAATATGGACGTAATGCTTGATATTGAAACACTCAGTACAAGACCTGAGTCAGTTGTACTCACTTTGGGTGCAGTTAAGTTTGATCCATTTGCTGAAGAAGTGAATACAGATACTGGGTTATACATCAGAATAGATGTTGACGAACAACTACAATTAGATAGACATGTTCAACAATTAACTGTTGATTGGTGGGGAACTCAGCCTGAGGATGTGCGTGAAGAAGCACTAGGCGAACATGAAAGAACAAATCTTAACGACACAATAGATCAACTTAATAGATTTCTAGTGGGCGTAGATAATATCTGGTGCCAAGGACCTGCATTTGATATTGTTATTCTTGAAAACCTATACAGACAGCTTGAACGCCCAACACCATGGCAGTTCTGGCAAATTAGAGATAGTCGTACACTATTTGGTGTACATGGCGATCCAAGAGAAAAAGGACGTACTGGTGCCCATAATGCATTAATTGATTGTTATTATCAAGCACGAGCAGTACAACAGATATATAAACAAGTAGGAGTAAAGAAAAGACAATGGACATAATATTTTCAAGAGCAGCAGCTGAAGAGTTATCAGAACGATATGTAGTATTAGAGCTTGAGCCACACCTAGCCGGCGAGGACATTCTAGAAACATTTTGTGTAGTGCCCGGGGATAAGATTCCTCTAAACGAAATGACAAAATTACTGCATTGGCAAAAATTGCACGATGAATTCGTACAGGCTAATAAAGATAAAAACGGCAAGTTATGTCGCGATCTTGCAGTACATCTTATTGGTAAATGGGGTGGAGAACTTGATGAATTTTATCAAATTGTATGCTCTAGATTCCCTGAACCCGCTGAACCTTAAAACCTTCAGTTAATTTCCGTCTATTTTCCTTAAATATAATACAAGGAATAATGGATGAAAAAACCAGCTAAAATTATAATACTAGGCACTGTTTTATTTACAGTGCCTTTCTGCGTGGCTGCACCATTAGCAGACTACAGCTTTAAAAGCCCTAGTTTCAATGGTGTTGGCTATTCAAGTCATGTATTAACAATAGAAAATCAAGAACATTCACGTCGTGAGCAGGTACGCAAAGATCTACAGTCAGCTCTTGACAAAGCAGCAGCAGAAGCTAAAGCTACAAACTTAAACAAATTTCTAAACAATTTAGAGTCTAGAATATATGCGCAGATAAGTCAGAACTTGGCCACTGCTATGTTTGCTGACAATAACAGTAATAGCGGAACATTAAACTTTGAAGGTAATCAAATTGCCTGGACCAAAGATTCTAGTAATGTATATCTATCAGTAACTGACTTAGTGGGCAACACTACTCAAATTACTGTACCTTTAGGACAATTCCAATTTCAATGATAAAAAGAATAATAACATTAGCTTTAATAGGCATGCTAACCAGTTGTGCAGTTACACAAAACGAACGCATGGGCACAGCACCTAAACCGGTAAACATGCCAGCAATGATGCAAAAAGAATTTGATGTCATTAAACCACCTGCAGGCGGACAACCCATTACAGTAGCAGTTTATACTTTTACTGATAAAACAGGACAACGTAGACCACAACAAAACGTAGCATCGTTATCAACAGCAGTTACACAAGGTGCTGAAACATTCTTAATTAAGGCATTAAGTGATGTAGGCCATGGACGTTGGTTTAAAGTTGTTGAGCGTGTTGGTATTGACGGACTTACGAGAGAACGTCAACTAATCAGACAAATGCGTGAAGCCTATGATGGCGCCAATGCTAAACCATTACCACCAATGACCTTTGCAGGTATATTACTTGAAGGTGGTATTGTTGGCTACGACAGTTCAGTTAAGTCGGGTGGTATGGCAGCACGTTGGTTAGGCATTGGTCCACAAACACAGTATAGTGAAGACATAGTAACAGTAAGTCTACGTGCTATTTCAGTATCAACCGGTGAAGTGTTGGCTACAGTCACAGTACAAAAGACAATTGTTAGTGCAGCAGACAGTGTAGCTGCAATGAAGTTTTTTGATGTAGGTACCAAATCATTTGAATTTGAAACAGGATTAACAGTTAACGAACCTGCTACCTTTGCTGTCAAGAGCACAGTTGAAACCGCAGTGCTTGAGTTAATTAAAGAAGGTGCTAAAAAAGGAGTATGGGGATTCTCAACTCTACCAGAAATAGTAAACAAAACAACTGAACCAGTTGGAAAGCCGCCAGAGCTTGCCAAGTATAAACGTAAAATGTATTTGAGTCAAGACTCTTATGTTTATTCAACTAAAAATACAAACAGTCAGCAAGTTTGGTACTTAAAAGAAGGTCAAGAAGTGTTAGTAGCAGAATACGACGGAGCTTGGGTCTCTGTTTTAATAAACGGTAGTCAACAAGGATACATGAAATCGAATACGTTAGGGTATGTACAAAAAGGTGCAAGCCAAAAGGAAAAATAAAAAATGAAAACAAAATTTCTAGCAGCTATGATAATGCTGGGGATTGCTAATTATATTCAAGCAGCAGATAATAAAGTTTATATCGATCAAGTTGGTGACCGGAGCACACTAGCAATAACACAAGATGGTACTGGTAATACAGTAAAAGGCGTAGGTATTGCGCAAGATCAAAATGCCAAAGTTCATGGTGACGATACCATGGTTACAATTACACAAACAGGTATTAATAACATGTTGACCATGGGTGTAAACGGTGGCGCATTAGGATCAACTAACATTGTAACCTATAGCCAAACAGGTAATTCTGCTGCAGTTACAATTAACTGTAATGATGCTGATACAGGCAAATGTAATCAAAACAACATTTCGTTAACACAGTCAGGCAACAACTCTACATCTGCTATATCAGTCAATGGTCAGAATAACGTAGTTACTGGTAGCAGTGCTGGTGGTAATAATAATACTGTTAACTTTAACATCACTGGCGATTCGTTGAATCCAACTATTGCTATTACCGGCGGTGGTGGTAACAATGGTAGTATTACAATGGCTCCTACAGCTGGTATTGCTGGTACGGCTACAATGACTATTGCTGGTGCAACCAACAATGTATCAATTAACCAAACTGGAGGATCAACTCTTGGACACTCAGCAACCTTAACAGTAGGCGGCAGTGGTAATACTATTGCTGTTACACAAAGTGGTGTAGCTGGAGACAATAAGTTTAATTTACAAAGTTCAGGTAGTACTAACAGCTTTACTATTAATCAGACAGCACAGTAAGGATGAAATTATGTCGGGTCGTCATATTAAAACTATTGCTGATATCATCCATGAACAGCATAGCCGCTACGATAGGTACAATAACGGAACAGGTACAGACGCCGCCTTCGATACAACGACAGAAGCAGATGTTGACGGGCTCCAAGGGGACTGGACTGGAGATGTCAGATACGGTAAGAACCCAACAGGGAAAAGTGGGACTCACGTTCGCAGACAACACAAAGGTTCAAGTAACGGAGAATAGTAAACTAGTTATCGATGACTTTGTTTATGATCCTAATAGTAAGAAAGGCGGAAAACTTGCTGTTAATATTGCACTAGGCACAGTGCGTTATGCGTCGGGGCAGATAGCAAAGAACAATCCACAAGCAGTAGCAGTTAATACACCCAGTGCCACAATTGGTGTACGTGGCACAGACTTCACAGCAGCAGTAGATGAACTAGGGCGCAGCACAATTATTTTGCTGCCTAGCTGTCCTGCAGGTTGGAAAGATATCAAAACTGATTGTAAAACTGGAGAAATATCAGTAACCAGTGATGAAGGCACAGTCATTATGAATCAGCCCTTTCAAGCCACAGTAGTTACTACCAGGGACACCAGACCTATGCGACCAGTGATACTGAAACTAGATGATGATCAAATAAATAACTTACTGATTATAACCCCAGTTAAACCAGAAACTACTAATGCTGAACGTGGTGATACTAAAAAGAGCTTTCTGGATGTAGATTATTTGAAGTTTGAAGGATTGGACAATGTGTTAGCAGCACAAGATCCGTTTAAATACAGTAAGTTGTCTGTTAACTTTTTGGACAGAGATTTCTTAGTTAACATACTAGATCTAGTAGATGCAATGATTCGAGCACAAATGGATTATTTAGAAAATGCCAATGCTAGATTACTACCAGATTATGTAGCACTAACGGGAGTTCGAGCCGTTATCGAAGAACCAATTGTACAGTTATGCCGTGAAGATAATAGTAGCAATATAGCCTGCGCTCAGGTGCAGCAGACCAGGGACGTAACTATTACAATTATACAAGAGCGTATGGAGTTTAGGAATCGTGTTAATGCAGGTGGCACAAGTACTATAACTATTAATCAAAATTGAAATGAATTTGAGACTAGCTACTATATTATATTTTGTTTTGGTCATACTATTATTAATAGTAGGGTATGCCTATGCCGCTGACAACAAGATTACAGTAGATCAAATTGGTAGTGGCAATACTGTTACTATTGAACAAATTGGCAAAGACCACCAGGCTACAGTTAACATGGGTTCAGCAACTGATGTTGATAATGTAACACTAACAATCTTACAGCAAGGCGCAGGTGCAAAAACTACTACAGTAGCAATACCATCGGGGATTAACAATAGTGTTAATATACAACAAGATGGATCGGGTAATCATGTGGCAAGTATACAGAATTTAAACGGGTCCGGCAATAGTATAACAGTGAATCAATCAGGAGCAGGAAAACATGAGCTTAATATCGTTAATGGCGCAGGCACTAGTAATAGTGGGAATACTATTAGTGGCACTCAGTCTGGGGCGGTAGGGTCAGACAAATGGTTTAATGTTAACTTAAATGGTGCAACAGGTGCAACAGTTAATGTAGTACAGGATAATGCAACTACTGCAGATCAAGCCAGTATGAATATACAATGTTTATCAGGTACGTGCGGTACTTTTAGTTATATAAAACATTAGGAATAATATGAAAAAACTCTTAGCTGCCATCTTACTGGCTACCAGTACGTTAGCAGCACATGCAGAACCAGAACTAAGATCTTTATCAGTAATCTGCGGCTCGCAAGAAGAAATGGCTATAACGCTAGAAGTCTATCAAGAAGTTCCTTATATTGTAGGAGTTAATAAAGAAGCTGGTTTGTTACTTAGTTTATGGGTTAACATGAAAACAGGTACATCAAGTTGGGTAACTAAAATAACGGCCACTAACGAGTTTTGTATGATAGGAACAGGAACAGAAGTAATAATACCAAAAGGCAGTCCGCTACAAGACGTACCAGTTGGTACTAGAATAATTTTTAAATAAGCCTCTACTAAGAGGCTTTTTTTTGACCAAAGGAGAAAGACATGAGTTGGTACAATCACAAACCAGTAAAACATCCGGTACAACCACCACAACCTACACATCCACCTTCGAGGATGTAGCTACACATAATTTTTGTCATTGTTTTAGTAAATAGTCATGTAGATAATAGTTAACAATAATAATAACAGATCTACATTACAAGGAGCTAGCAATGATAAGAGCAATCAACAGGGTCGCTGTATCCCTGGCCATCGTGTTCAGTATGGTTAATATAGCACAAGCAGCAAACGTTATTATCGAAAACGAATTCGTTCGTGCAGGTGTTAACGAAACATCAGGAACCTTAGGATCAGGCGGTTCCACAAGACCCGGACTTCAATATGACAACACTGGTACAAGTACTTGGCCATGCGATTCCTGTCAAGGTGATTACTTGACACCAGGTGCACCGTTTGAAGGATTTACTGTTAGATTAGAAGACAGTACTGGCACATTAATTAGTACCTATACTAACAATAATGCTGGCGGAGCAACTATTTCCGGCGGAGCATGGGTTGGTACACCAACAGCAGCCAGTGCAACATGGAGAGCAAGTAATACAGATTTCGTTATTCAACATGATTACAGCTTGCCAGCTGGGCAAAAGTACATTGACATTACAACTGGAATTACAGCAAACGTAGCCGTAGGTAAACTATGGTTTGGTCGCTTTATTGATCCAGACGCAATGCCGATGCCAGGTGACACCAGTGCAACAGACAACGTACTAGGCTACGGTGCAATTCCACGTACCAATGTTGTTTTTAGTGAAGCAACTGTTTCACGTTATGCTTTGGGTTTATATACTGCAGCATCAACTGGTCGTGCAGGTATAAGTGGTTCTTGGTCAACAAACCCAAGAGATTACTATGTAAACACCACACCATACTACGAACCATTACTAGATGCTGATGGTAATAAAGTTCCAGTAGATGCAACTCGTCCATGGATGGGCTATCAGAACAAACTAGACGCTGATGGTAATCCAATTCCTGCATTATATGGTAACGGCGACAACACAATTGGTTTAGGATTTGTAGCTGAAAACGTAGCAGTGGGCGATATTGTGACATTTAAGTATGCTTACATATTTGGTCCAAGTGCATTTGGTGCAGCAACATCAGCAGTAGCAGGTGGTGCAGGTGGTGGTACAGCAGGTGACGTACCAGGTGGCGGTACACTAACAGACGTTGGTAGTGCTACATCAGCAGCATCAGGTGGTGGAACCACTCCAGGTGCAGCAACAGAAACAGGCAGAACCACAGCAACCGTTGTCACAAGTGATACATTTGTAGCAGATACATCATTGCCAGTCATTATTGGCAGTATCACACATCATGTGGCTAGTGAAACCGCAACTGTCCAAACTATTGCTAGAGAAAATACTACATCAGTAACTACTCCAGGCACAAGAACAGTGGTGAGTGTAGACCGTGCTACAATAACATGGAGCGATGGTACTACTACAACCAGTGATTCAGCACCAACTACCGCAACTACATTATCTAACCATGTTGAAAACAGTTCAACTAATGATAGTTTAAGTGGTCGTATTGATCAATATGCTGTAATGGGTCAAGTCAGCAACAACATCAATCGTATGATGAATCATAACATCATGCGTCAAGATGGTATCAAGTATGAACACGGTACACTATATATCAATGGTGGTTTAATTGATAGCAAGAGTGGTGGTTATACTGTTAACGCACGTCAATATGGTTTTGCAGTAGATAGACAAGTACGCAACGATCTAATCGTTGGTGTACAGTTTAACCATGTTAACAGCACAATGAATGGCACAGACAGCTCAGGTTCAATGAATAAGTCACACTTTGGTTTATATAGTTTATACACTAAGGGCAACTTTTTATTACAATCTGATCTAGGTATCGCAAACAATAGTTATCGTGCAAATCGTACTATTGAAACGGTGTTTAACAATGCAAGCAACACCAGTGGTAACGATGTATGGTTAAGCAACCGTGTGTATTATACAGGCAAAGATGTAGTACGTCCTTTTGCAGGTATAACAGTGGGTCGTGGAACCATTGCTGGTTACACAGAAACAGGTAGTATCCAAAGTGCCCGCACAGTAGCAGGTACAAACAGCAATATGAACTATGCTGAAGCAGGTGTACAAGCGAACAAACAAATTGGCAAGATCAATATGTTTGGTGAACTAAGTGCAAC
>JAULBY010040421.1:0-13584 GCA_032358315.1 Ophiocytium majus
CGCTGCTGAGCGCACCCTACCCGCCCGACTAAATACCCGTAGTATGTACTTGGTGCCCACATGCCCCCATGTCTCCACTAATACACAAACTTCAACAACCAAAATGATAACTTCACCATTAACTTCAACCGCGCCCCGCTTTTTTTTTTGCTGATGGCCACCACTCCATGGAGGCAGCAGCGCTGAGACCATCTCTCCGGTGGTGTCGTCCCCGCCGCTTCAGCTCACTACTGCTGGCACCTGTGCGTCGAAGCCAGCACAGCCAGCACAAAGGAGAAAATGCTGCTGTGGCGATGAGATGCGACTTCTAGGGGCTGCTGCATCTGCGGGTGCCGCTTGGCTGCAGAGTGGCGGCAGCAGCAGCTTGCCGCTAACCGCAGCAGCTACCGTGGGCCGCTGGCGGCAGCGGCTCTACCCATGCCTTCCTGGTTGCTGTGGCGATAAGTTATGGGCGACACCAAGATCCCGTCGGACCTCAGGCGCTTGTCAGCCAGCAATGGCAGCTCCTACGTAAGCACTACTAAAACATAGACCGTGGATCTTCAGAGCAAAGGAACAGACACCAGCGCGCGACCTGCCCGTTTCAGTGTGTACGGCCAGCATTATCGTGGCTGCTGTTACTGCTGGTGGCGGTGCTGCTGCTGCTGCCGCCGCTGCTGCTGATCATGATGCTGCTGGTGATTCTACCTTGTCATTGCTGCCAGCCCACCCCGTTGCGCGATCGGGGGCAGAGCGAGACCATCCGGGAGCGGGGTGGGAGCGAGTACAAGCAGAGCTCAGAAGGAGGAGATGAGGAGAACAAGCCATTTATGTCATCAGGGAGCGATGACGAGGCAGATTATGATCCCAAGGGAGGCAAGCCTCAGAGGCTGCCGCCATCTCGCTACTTGGCCAGGTTTGATGGCATACAAAGGTGAGACACCAGCAGCGGCAACAAGAAGTACCATCTTCCGTGGCAGCAGCGGCGGCAGGATACGTTCTTATTCCCACATATAGCGTACTCCCAGCAAGGGTTTTGATATGGCGCATCTAAGTGCCGAGGTTCAACAGCACATGCACCGCAGGTGCGCAGAGTCACTGCCTACCATGCGGTGCGGAGCATGTACATGCAATATACCTGGCTGTGTGGGCTGTATCATGCAGCAATTCACTGGTATAAGTACTACAGTAGTATGAGCACATAACACACAGTGTCTTTGGTTTTACTTGGTTATCCACACTGGTGCCTGGCACCACTGGCCGCAGGTTTCACGTTCATGTTTTCGAGTTGTTCTCGGCACCTGCGCTTTTGCCACCAGTGTCGGGGTATGACGTGGGGGTTTTGTTTTTAAGAGTGCCTATTTTCATACCACTAGTACATGGGCTTCTGGTAATACATATTTGAAGTACAGGTGTACCACAAAGTACATTGATGACCTCACATACTAGTCGTTTACGTGCATGTGGCATGCCTCTTATTTCTCTGGATATGGTTGTAGTATTTCAAACCCGGCTGCGCAACTCCCCACCCCGCCTTCAACTTACAACTGGCAAGCTTGGCATCTTGTTGCATGTACTGTATGAATATTGATAGATACTAACAAGTGTCCCTGTGAAAATAAATACAAAGCTCAACTCAAAACCCTATCCTTCCCTTGTACTGGTCAACGTACCTATCTCATAGATCACTTATGGGGATGTTATAGATATGTACCTTTGAAGTACCATACCACAAGTCCAGGGATACTGAGACCAAAGTCTATGATATACACGTACTTCGAAGTATATAGAAGAAGCACGCAGGTTTTGTTGTTTCAACCTGTCCTAAACATACTCCCAGAATGTTTTAACGCAGGTCAAGGCGCGCCCGTACATAACTTCAGCCGCTGTGATTTATCCACTTCAAGTATTTACAGCTGGTGGCGCGCACTGTGGCAGGTTTGAAGGGATTGTTTTTGTGCTTTTTCTGTGATTAAGCAGCTGATGCGGGTCATGCAGTTGCCATAGTTTCGGCACACGGTGTCAGGCAGATAATGGTCTACAACTGTACAGAACTTCATATTCAACAGGTTTGTAGCAACCACAGAGCAATATGTTATGCGGCGCCCACTGATAGTTGAAGTTTGCACGTAGAGGTTATGTACAGGTGCACATTGGTGGCGGCTACAACTACTTTGTAAGCTTCTACTGAGCAATAATGCTATCGTATTGAGTTGCGTGTGTGCAAAGTATAAATCAGTAGAGTTGAAGTTTGAATGGAGTTGAAGTTTTGGGCCTGAAGTTTTGTGTGGCCAGATTGAAGTTTGGAAATCCCGGGTGATGCGCCTTCACGCACACAATGGTGTGATTGACTGCAATTGCCATCCGCACTGTGGCCCTAAGTAACAACCCGTGCTGTGCACGTTGTACAAGGTACGCGAATGGGCATGGTTGCTCTTGCTGATGCCTGCGCGTCACCAGGTGTAACTCTGGTCGTGTTTGGAGTTATATATAGGTCTAAGGATTGCACACAGTACAGACATGGGGTTGATACGCACTACACTTTGCACCCAAAAAAGTGATTGCCATTGTTCCTTGCCAATTAAGAGTTTGGTGTCAGTAATTCCTGCACGAATGGTATATTCTGAAGTATCAGAAGTACTTCGAAGTATGTATTCACATGCACACCATAAAGGGGTACACTGGTACAAATGCTGGTGTGTACAGCATGCTACTGCTGCTGCTTGTGCAGCAGCGTGCTTCGCTGTGCAATTACAGCACAAGTTGCTGTAGCTTGTATAGCGAGAGAGAGAGCCCTGCAGCACGCCAGGACCCACAGCTCTTGATGGCCCTGATGGCGCGTGCACTGATCAAGCTGCTACTGCAGCTGCTGCTCCCAAATCAGCTTGCAGCACCGCAGGAGGTGGCAGCAAGTAGTCATGCAGGAGCACAGGGGGCAAAGGCAGCAGCAGCTAATGAGTACTGTGGCATGGCAAGCTGTTCATGCAGCGTTGTGGTGCTGTGGATGTAACGTCAAACACGCCTTACGCTGCTGTCTAAGGTGGCACTGCAGAAAAAAATTAATGACAGGGAGTGTTGCGGACCTGCTTTGTACCCGAGCCTTGGTTGCCTACCAAATCATATCACATGTTTAGCAGTCGTGGTTGCTGCATTGGCCCATGTGAGCAGGGTTGTGCTCCAGGTACAAACAGGATGCACACAAAAAGCAGCTGTACTTTGATGTAAATGCTGCTATTGTTGTTGCTGCTGCTGCTGCATTGCAAATCACTTGAGTTATGCTACCAGTAGGTCACATGTGCTTACAGTTTGCAGCTTGCACCTTTATACTTGTACCACGCAGGGACCTACCCCCTGCTCTGCAGCATCGCCGCTGTGAGGGCCTGTGCAGTGTCGGTCGTCTGTGCAAGTGCTGCTGCGGCTGTCTGGCACTGGTGGTGGCGCTGCTGGTGTTTTGGATAGTGGTGGACCGCACACAGAGCGATGCACGGCGTGACCAGGTATGTTCGTGCATGTGCTCGACATGGTGTTTTGACACTACACGGTACGGTGTGCTTGGCGTTGAGGCACAATAGCAGCTTCAGATCGCAGATGCGCAACACACTTGACACTGATTGACTCGACAAGCTGGGCTGGCCTCAGCCACACCTGCAGTGTGCTGTGCTGGCTTACTAAACACTGGCACTGCCTGGTGCACAATGTGTGACAGCGCACCATGTAGAGCTGCTACACACAATAGCTGGGCTGCCGTACACAATAGCTGAGCTGCCATACACAATAGCTGGGCTACCATGGTTGTGCCCGCTGCAACAGTGTATGGTAGCTGGTTGTCACAAGTTGTGGGACAGGTGGCCTGCGCTTTTTGTGCTGAAGCTGCTGCGCCGCTGCTGCCACTGTTGCTGCTGCCGGCCTCTGCGATACTCCTCGTGCAGTTGTTGAGCTTTCTGCAGGAATCGCCAATCTACACTGTGGAGACTGGCGTACTGGTTGACACATGGTCAATGCACCCCAAGCAACCCAACACAACCTGTCCCCTCATCTTCACTCTTAGCTCTGTGCGCGCCAAGGCACATGGTCTACACCTGGCTACAGGTAATCGGCTAGATTTCAGGCTTGGTATATGGTTGCTGTGGCCATGCATGTGAACAGCGGCAAGAGCTAGTGTCTGAGAAATTGGCGCAGCAAGCATGTGCGTATGGCGTTGCGCAGGCAGTAGGTATTGCGCTGCAGCCTTGCAGTTTTGCTTGCAGCTGCAATTTGTTTGGTCTGGCCAATGCCAATGCCGTCAGCTGCTGCTTGCACCAAACACATGCAAGTACAGCTGCAGCATATGCTTACGCTGCTGCCTGCCTGGATGGTTTGTCTATGCGGAGCTGCAGAGGAGCTGCAGCTGCTGGGCACCATCATGGCCCGGGTGTGCAAGTGTGTGTGCCTGTCTCAAGTACCAGCCCCAGCGACGCCCCCCCCAACAGTCCCTGCCACTGGTGGAGATACGGTGAGCTGTGCTCTTGTGATCACCCTTGATGCAGAAAACCTCCAACATGCTTTTCTTGTGGCATGAATTATCAAAAATGCAAGCTAGAAGCTAGACATTGTCGTCACACATGCCCATGTTTGAAACTGTGCATGCTTGTCTGCGCTGTTTTGCCACTGCATTGCATGCATTTTGGCACGTGACGGCGGTATTGTTGGGGATGCATACAGGCTGTACCATGAATGCACTCAATTGTAGGTGTGTGCCTTGCTCCGTTCGCGCTTCCCATGGCATTGACAGGGCGGGCAGCTGCGGGCGTGTAATGAGTCTGCAGTTGCGGTGGCAGAGATTCTGCGTGGAGCTAACGTGGTGGTGGATGGTGATTTGGGGTGGTTCTACCGGTGGTTTAGGCGCATGCAGGACGCATATGCACGGACCAGCAGCCACTACAGGTGAGTTCTGTGACAGCCATGCACTAGAGCTGGCTGTGCACGGTAATATTGCATCCACGTGATGATCGGCTACCCTGCGGTGGCATGAATGTTGTGCCATCATTCCTGTATCAGTCCTGTTGTATTTTGACTATGTACTAGTACAGTAGTTTTATTTATTTGCGCTTGTGGGCGTGCAAGAGCCACAGAGTGTTGTGTGGGGAAGCCATCTGGAGAGGTTGGGTCTGCTATGAAAGGTGGGTGTGTACTACTAGTAGTAAATAAAGAGACTTAAATTTGGCACAGAGATTTCCTAATGCCCCCCTTGAATGTTTAATGCTCCCGGGCAGGCATCACGAAACCTGCTCAAGTGCACATTTCCCAGTCCGCAACCAAAAGCTTGCCTGGTCTGCAGCTCATACACATACCGGTACCATATATCGACGCCAGGTTCGTAACAACAACTTAAGTTGTGGGTGAAGTTGATATGTGATCTACTCACGACATGCCCACATGGCTGCCACATGCCGACATGCATTACCTGGGCTCTTGCATGCCCATAAATGCACATTGATAGAACTTTTCACAAAACCAACTGCCCTGTTGGAGTATGTGCTTGAACCTCAATGCGTGCCAGTATTATTCCGAGCCAAACCAGCTTCCAGCTGGTCTTGTGGCTGCGGCCGGCTTTTCTGGCGAAGCCTGTACCTGGCGGGCACTGTCTGCTTGCTCTTTCAGGGCCGGCTTTTTGGGCCGCCGCCTCAGGTCATCCATTTAAAACTGGTCACCGTATTCGCCTCCATGCCAAGGCGCATGCTTGGGGTGCACACAGCATCACACAGCAAAGCACCAGAAAGTAGCTGGCACCCGAGGCAGCAGTGCCCAGCAGAAGCAAGCGGTCTGCTGCTGAGCAGTAGCAGTGCTCAGCACGGCATGCACATGCAGAGGTGCAACACGGCATATCTAGTAGGCACCTGTAGCACCAGAGACGCCATGGAGGTATCCAGGTTGTGTGGATGTGCTGGTGGCATCTTGTGTGGGCCTTCACATACAAACAAAAAACGGAAGCCGATGCCTTGCGTGCATTGCTGTTGATGCGATGTTGTTGCACCAACATCCTCTTTGAAATGGTGTTTGTGTTGTTCTGCTTGCATGCTCACCAGAGTGACCTCACTCTGTGCACTCTGTGCTGTTGCTTACGGTGCACAAAATATACTCCCTGTTGCGCATGCCCATCACCCCATGCACGCCACTTGTTGTCTTGATACTGCGCAGTATGCTGCCCACCTATGGCGTACCTGAGGGCCAGCTGCTGCGCACGGTGCTGACAGGCATAGACATCTTTAGAGACAGCTGGTTCCAGCTGGAAGGCGGCAAGTGGAGCGTGACGCGACACCCATTTGAGAGCATGGTACACGCGGTAAGTTGACTGGTACAGGTGCAGTGATGAGTGTGACACACATTTGTATTATCTGTCCACCCCTCTGCACAGGCGTACAGGTAGGCATGCGGGCTTTTTTCAGCGGCAGGCAGGCGCATGGGTGGTTGAGCATGTTGCGGCGTGTCTACAACTGCCACCTGTTATGAGTCTATTGCAATGTGCAGCTAAGCTAAAGCTTAGCTTAGCTGCACATTGCAATAGGCTCCTTTACTGCGCATGATCTCTGCACCTTGCAGTTGTTTTGCTATTGCGCAAGTGCTAGCACCAAAGGCTCCTCACGCAGGAGATTGTTGGCACCTCACCAACCACGTTGATGCCTGTGCACATCCAGGGAGACGCTGCTGTACGTGCACAAACCCTTACGTGGAAATTGTCGTGCACAATGCTTGATGGGCCCCGCATCAAGAAGTGACGTACACGTGTGACTGCACGCCTGCTCACATGTCATGATGCACTTGTTTGACTGCCGTACACCATGCTGCTGCTTTACAGATGAACTACATTGAGTACGTGATTACTGGGGAGCAGATTGGGCCGCTTGGCAAGAGTGGGCACACTGACAAGCGGCCCATCCGCGTGCCCTTTGATGGCTGCATTTCAGCCAAAGAGATGGCGTGGTACAGCTGAGGTGGTGCCGCTGTCGGCAACTGCACTGGGAGCTAGGCTGGCGGAGCAGCAAGTGCAGAGGCACAGCAAACCAGCAACATGGAGAGTGGAGCAGCAGCTGTGCTCAGTGCTGCTACTGCTGCCGCTCACACATACCAACCAAAAAGCAATGGCCACATGTTTGTTACAACAATGAATGCTTTTGGTGGCATTGTGCGTGCGGCGTTGCTGCTACGTTCAAAACGCTGCTCCTGCTGCTGCCAATTTTCTGCTGTCTCATTTATATTTCCATTCAAAATAATACCCGTGCCAGAGGCGGTGATATGTGCGGGCGGCGGCCTAGTCAAGCCCGCCCCTGCCGGCGCCATGGTGCACTACAACAAGCTGCTGAACAGCGTGTCCCACTTGGCCTGGTCAGGGGCAGGACCAGGCGCACCAATGACACTGAAGTCACGATTAGCAGCACCGCGCTGCCGCAGCGCCTGCACAATCGCTTCTGCTGCAGCATCGCGGCTGACATTGCCCACGCCATCATCGCCCCTGTTCAGAACTACGTCCTGCAGGGGCACCAGCGGCTTGATGGCGCTTAGCACCTTTGACTGCAATCCGGATGGGTTGTCGAGCGAGAGCTCGCCCTCCTCTACCAGCTGCCCTGGCCTCACCACCACGTACTCAAACGCACTTTCAGCTGCTGCGTCAGCGAGTGCAGCCTCCCCCAATGCCAGCGCATCCAGCACACCAAAGGAGTTAAGGATGGCGAATGGCAGGCCAGCACGGCGAGTCACGCCAATGGAGGTCAGGTGCACAAAGCGCTTTAGGCGGGTGCCGCTGCGCTGGGTGCATGCGGCCCGCAACACGTTTGTGAGTGCCACATAGTTGACTTCATGCGGCGTGTTGCCTCCAGCCCATGCGCGGCTGGGGAATGCTGTGGTGCCTGTGCAGCTGATTACAGCAGACGCACCATCCAGTGCCGCTGCAATGCCTTCGGGGTCACGGATGTCTGCCTCCACAATCTCCAGTACATCAGCACCCGGCGCGCCCGCAAACTTGGCAGCGCCGCGCGCTTTGTCACGGCAGATGGCGCGCACCTTAAACGCACCCAGTGCTGCCAGCCTGGCACGAGCACGGCATGCAGTGTGGAGGGCACTGGTGTTGGTGTGGGTGGGTGGTGCACACGAATGCAGGGTGGTACAGTCGCACGTGTGTGAATTGCAAACTGTGCATTTTGCTTCTCGGTGCCTGTTCCACAAGTCTGGTTGGTTTGCTGAGTACTGCTCTTGCGTGCATGTTTTTCACCTTTTGATTACGACCGACCCCACGCCTCCTGTGGCCCCCGTCACCGCCACCATATCGCCTTCCTGAAGAGGTGCAGTCGCCTTTGTGCTGCTGCTGCTCCGGCTGCTGCTGCTCCGTCTGGTGCTGCTCCTGCTTGGCACGGCAAATCCTGCAGCGAGCGTGGCCAAGGAAATCAACACAAGGAACGCTGCTACAGCTCTCCCTTTGGCCATGCCGCCTGCCCTCATTCCTTGCGCTAGTGTCACAAAGGGCCCACACTGCGTGGCACTGGGGTGTGAGCTGAGCTGCTATGCAGCCTCCTGTGTGTGCCCGTGTGGCGCGTGCCTTGTGTGTGTGTGCATGTCAAAAAGATTGTTCCCACGAGCACCGCGATCGTCACTCAGTCACGTGTCTGTGTGTGTGTGTGTGTGCCAGCACACACACACAAAAAAGAAAAACCGCAAGGCAGCGTCGATGCGTGGGCTGCCGCTGGTGTTTCTGGTTTGGGCTGCAGCTGCTGCGTCAAAC
Organism: Ophiocytium majus; assembly: GCA_032358315.1. Lineage (NCBI taxonomy): Eukaryota > Xanthophyceae > Mischococcales > Ophiocytiaceae > Ophiocytium > Ophiocytium majus. Next base: position 8,732 of record JAULBY010040421.1, read on the forward strand.
AAACAGCAGCAGCCCAGTGTTGACGACGTCGTGCGCCTTGTGGAGGCTCTGTCCAACAGAGTGGCTGCCCTGGAGGGTCAGGTTTTGGAGTTGCAGCAGCAGCCTCAGTCAGGGCAGCACCAACAGCACGATTTACAACAAGGTTTACAGCCCAGGCATCCGCACCAACAGGAGCAGCAGGAGGAGCAGGAACGACGCAAGGAGCGACCGGAAAATGGCGGCTGGTGGTGGCACTGGATTTTGTTGTCACAGTCCCGATTCATGGTGATCGTACTCGTGCATGAGGTTTGGGTGGCACTCCAACACCTCAATGTTCTTTTGAATCCGTGGTGTCAACGCCTCGATCGTCGATACGGCATCTCACTGCTGAAGAAGAGGAAATACTGGGTCATTGCAGGTATGGGCCAGGGCAGCAGCAGGAGCAGCAGCAGAAAACCAGCTGTGTGCAGTTTGTGCACGGATAGTGAACTGAGATCGGACTCACAATGGTATGCCTTCTCCTGTCACTTATGGCGCCTGTGCTGCACAGGTGTACTGGGTGCTTATTGGCTACGAGAAATGTTGTCAATGATTGTGGCGCTGCCTTACGCGTCATCCACCACCACCAACATGGTTGCCATCAGCTGCTTGTACCACACGGGGAAGATCATTGGGGTAAGCTGCGTTCAGAAAGTATGGCGTTCTGCCTTGCACAGTTGACATGCCACATGCATCCCTTCGTCGATGTTGGTGCATGATTGCCAGGCTTCACTGTTACCACCACAACTGTGCTACTGCATGGCAACTTCTGCACGCCATACTGGACATGCATGCTGCTGCTGCTGAGGCAATCCTGTTTCCTGCTGACACTGGTGCCTGTATTTTCTTCTGCTGGGGTGCCTGTGCCTGTGCAGATCAGCATAGATGCCAGACGCGGGTGGTCACCTCCACTGGGTATCATGCGCCTGCTCATTGACCACTGGCATTTGGGCTCTGTTGGTGACATGCTGGTGACTGTGAAGCGCTTCACACTGCAGGTGAACGCCCTATGCAAAGGTGCCTTTGCATGCTGGCAGTGACAGTTCTGGTGTTGGTGTTGATCATGTGTGAGATTTCCGCTGTTGTGTGTTCATGGTGCTGTACCAGCTTCTGGCATTGCAGACATCCAGGAGGGGTTGATGCAAGACGTGCTGCTGCCATGCTCGTCCACCTTAACACCTTAACTGCTGTGCTGCTCGTGTACTGCTGCTGCTTCTGCTGCTCGGTGCAGGCATATGACTCACTCACACATGTGCTGATTGTGCGTGACATGCTACGGTGGGCGGGAGGCACGGTTCCAGCTGTTGCTTCAGGGCAATGGGATCCAGTGCTGGAGCGCGCACTGATCTTCACCATTTTGGCAAGTGCAACATGTGCCCTTTCTTGTTTATGAGCAGCTAATAACTGCACAATACTTCGAAGTACTACTGTACCTTGCTACGCCTTTGCCTAGTACACGTTATAGCTTATCTGTGTGCCTTGGAGTAGCGCAGACAAGAAGTGCAGGCTTGTGCACCTGCAACAAGCAGGTTCCCACTAGCGTATGTCAGAACCACGTGTTCCGTGACAACTGGCTCATTTGCTGACTACTTGTAGTGGAGAGGATACCGGACAGACGCTCAGATGCTCCGGTTCAAACTGCAATGCAGACATGGCTGCTGTTGCCGTCTGACCATGTGACCCACGTGGCACTGCCGCAGGTATGGTCGCTGCATGCGCTTGGCAACATTTTGACGGGCCTGTCGACCGCAACCATCATGGTCCGTACAGCATCTGCCATTGTGGGGCCATGGAAGCCAAAGGGTGGTGACATCACCCGCAAGTGCGGTGGCGCTCTAGCACTGGATGACGGGCGTGGGGAGCTCACATGCAGCCCACAGTGCGCCGGGCGGCATGCACACGGCAAGTGTGAAGTGTGCCACCTGCTGACTCGAGACATGCCATTGCCAGCGCGGTGCGACACCCAGCGGCAACACAACGGTGCACCATACCATGCCGTCCCTCCAGCGCAGCCATGGCATGTGGGGTGGAGCAGCGGTAGGCGTGCGCCAGCAGCGGATTGGCGTGCTGACTGACGTGTGCCGGCAAGTTTGGCACTGGGTTCGTTTTCGTTGTGCTTATGCACATATGCTCATGTGGCAGCAGGCACTGCTGCTGCTGTTGTAGCCAGAAAGGCTGTTTGTAGAGCGTTAGCAGCCACCAATCTTGACATTGTTCATCACTCAGCCACATTTGCATGTTGACTGTTTTTATTTGGTACAGCACATTTATCAATCACAGGCGCGGTTTACACACACAATCTGCCCGGGCTTTGCTGCTGCTCAGGTGTTTTTGTTCGTGGCAGCAGCAGGGCAGGGTCGAAGTGGACAACAGGTGAAGATTTATTGTCACTGCTGAAGCATGATAGAGGAACACCGAGTCCAATTTTTGCATACCAGCCAGGCAGGGTGGCACATGCATCAGCTTCCCCTGCAAGTGTCGCTGTCGGCAGAGATATTACAGGAGTACATACTACTACTTCAAAAGTACGTTCGAAGTATAACGTAAGCCCTTGCCAGCATGCTGGCAGGCCGGGCAAGGCGGCGTACCAGCCCAATTAAGGCTGAAACACCTCCATACCCAGTAGCAGTAGTCCCGTGGCACAATGCAAGTTCCCTTGGTGCTCAGCAACAGGTTCGTCTGGCATTGAGTCAACAAGGGCTGCAAGCAGGCAAGCCTGAGCGGCCGAAAGCAGTAACACTCTTATACTGAAGTATACCTCGAAGTACTGCTGTGGTACTTCTAGTAGTATGAAGTACTCATACATGTACACACGCACTACTGTAGGGCTACCTGCCAGCAGCACTTTGGCTGCACATGCCAAGTTTTAAACATGTCTGTATGGAGTCGGGCACATACCATCGCTTCATGCTGGCTTGCATGACCTCGGCCTTTGCACGCCCACAAGTGCAAATAAATCAAGCTACTGTACTACACTACCGTAGGCGACGGTGATTACGCCCCCCCCCCTGATCACTTTTTGGGGGCAATGAGTGCTCTGTTTCAAGGGGGGGGGGGCGTATTCGGCGTACCCCCGCGTAGCACGCACAGGGTGCGTGAGATGCGTCCGTGGCGACGGGCGGCGGTGGTTAAGCCGGGGGGGGGGGGGCCTCAAACAGCAACCGCCTCTTGCCTGCGTTGGTACCGTTGGTATCGTGCACCGTCCGCACGGTGGCCTCACTTGCAACTCTGCTGCCCCCCCCACACACACGCACACACCGGCGCGCGGGGCTGCCATGGCGGAGCAGCTGCATGCTGCTGCGGCGGCTGACAATGTGGGCACGGGCTCACAGCAGAACTCTGATGGCTTAAAGCCTGAGACCAAGGTTGCACTTCTGAAAACCACTGTTCGGGGGCATCCATGGATCAGAAATTTTAGGGGGGGGGGGGGGGCTTATTCAACGTACCCCGGCTTAGCATGTCGTGCTCCGCGTCCGTGGTGCTGAATCTTGAATACGCCCCCTCTTATTCACCGTACCCGGCTTAATCAAAGGGGGGGGCTTAATCACCGTCGCCTACGGTATGGCACTCGCACGCTGGCTGTATGGAAACCTGCCGTCAGTTCCAGCCGGGGCGCGAGGGCCCGCCCCGCCCGCCGCAGCAGCAGCAGCTGTGGCGCCGGCAGCAGGGGAGGATGGTGGGGGCGCGGCGGCGGCGGCAGGGCCGAGAAGGGAGGAGCCACCCGCCGCCCTGCGCTCATTCCTGCAGCGTGGCGCCTGCACGGTCATGCCGTGCCCTCGTGGAGGGTGGGGAGACGGAGGCGGTGGAGTGGCTGGACGTGCGCTTCGGGTTCACGCGGCGCTGCGACCACAGCGCTGCAAACTTCAACTTGAAGTTGGAGGCCAACTTCGACTTGAAGTTGGAGGACAACTTCAACTTGAAGTTGGAGGCCAACTTCAACTTGAAGTTGGCCGGCGCGGCTGAACCGCGCGCTCGCGGCGCACCCGCCACATCGTGCCGCTCGCGCGACCACTAGCTCCAGATGACGGACTTCTCGGACTGGCTGGAGCAGCTGGCGATGCAGCGCGCGGGCAGTTTGCCGATAATACATGGCACAACAAGGGAGGTGCACGCCCTGGGGCAGCCCGCGCGTCTGCAGACGCTGCTGCTCCTGGCGGGGCGTGCCAATCAGCTGGACAACATGGCGTGGCTGCGATCGCGCGGCGCGCCGTGGCCGAGCCCCGTGCACACCCCCTCCAACAACATGCTGTGGCCGCTGCAGGCGCTGGAGTGGGCGCAGGCGCACGGGTGGCCGTGGGTGGGCTACACGGATGCGGTGTGCGCGCGGCTGCGGGAGAGGGGGGGCAAGCGTGAACTGGCAGTGCTGGAGTGGGCGCATGGGACCCCCGGCTGCCCGTGCAGCTGCATCCGGTGAGCAGCAGGGAGTGCGGTGCTCAGCAGCAGTGGAGGTGTTGCTGAGCAGCCACTGTGCTGGGTGATGCCCCGCGGCAGCAGGTGCTACAGCTGGTTGTGAGTGCTGAGGACTCCAGAAGTTCACCCTGCAGTGGCGGTGCTCAGCAGAGGGAGGAGTGCTCAGCAGCAGCGCCAGCGGCAGCAATTGCTCAGCAGCAGGAACTGCAGTGCTCAGCAGAGTGGCAGTGGTGCTGCGCAGCCGGGTGCTGGATAACACCCTGCGGCGGCAACAGCAGTCGGCGCCGCCCGCGCGGTGCTTCCCACACCAGGCACGCAGGGGCAAGGCCCTGCAGCCCACCTTGCGCGGGAAGGTCAAGCTGATCAGCCATTGCTGCACAAGCAGAGACACTGCTGTGTTGGTTTGGAAGTGAAATCTCATTTAG
>JAULBY010040432.1:0-13583 GCA_032358315.1 Ophiocytium majus
TTGTATGAATATAGCGTTTTAAGTTCCGTTTTAGACACACAAAGGTCAACCGCTAACTCTACATCCAATTCAGTAAGATGTGCCTTTAAATAGGCTGATTCATCGGCTTGTTGCATTTCCTCGCTAGTGTATATCCCTGACAAATCCTGTGGGTATGCTTTTCTCAAAGCTAATGCCTCCGCAACCTTACCCAACATAATATGCGGTTTTGCCCATAAACCCATCGGTTTACCATCTTTATCAAATTGGCAATACTCTGCTAAATAAGCAACTCCAACGGATGCTTCAAAGCGAATGTCATTGTGAAACCTAAATACTGAAATCTTACAAGAAATTAAATTTCCATTTTCGTAAGTAAATAATGGCTCGGATTGTCCACCATAATTACCTGACCTCTCCGCTATTACACGGAATCCATCAATGGATGTTTGAATGGTCATTCTTTTACCGCCTTTACTCCAGCGGTGAATACAATAAATCTGCCTTGAAAGTGCATCAAGCCCTGTGCGTTGGCATTGATACAAGAAAAGTTTTAATTCCTCTTGTGTTGCTTCAGGTGCAATTTGCGACCTGATTAACTCAATTTGTTCCCTTGAGTAAAGGATTTTGTTTGATTGTTTTTCTACTTGATTGTTCATAACTAATGGTTTAGGATGTGAAATTAATACTTTATTTGTTAATAACCAAATTAAATTAATATATTAATGTTAATAAGGTCTTTTTCTAGGCTATCATCGTAAGGATGGCTAATGTCGTTTTGGATGCAAGTAATTGAGTGAATAACAGTTGTGTGGTCTCTATTCATAACCTCACCTATGTCGCTTAACATCATCCTCGCTTTTGTCCTTAAAAGGAACATTATCACTTGTCTAGGTTTTACAATTCTACGCTTTCGGCATTTGCCTTTTAACTCATTTATGGTTACTCCGTAATAATTGCTAACTGTGTTTAATATATCGTTAGCCAATTGTTCCCTTTCGTTCTTTGTCATCTTCTGCTTGAGTACGCTTGGTACTATCCAATAATTCATTTAATTCAATTTTTAGTTTTCTAATTTGGTTTCTTAACATCTCATTCTCTAATTCCAAGATGTATATTTCCTTCATCATATTGCCTTTGCTATTGTCTATATAACTCATTGTACTCGGTTTACAGGTAATATAAAATTCTCGGTTATGTCATAGAGTTCAACAACCAACCAATAATAAGACTTTAGGATTCTCTTTTGTATGTCGTTTAATTCTGCTAATCTTATTAGGTAATTGTTTTCGTGGGTAAATAATCTAATATTATCATAGTTTCCAGCTGCCCTCCACTCTGCTAATAAACCCTCCTGTCTTGCTTGTTCGGATTGTGCCTTTTTAAGTAATTCAAGTAAACAGGTGGCTCTTTGGTGTAGTTTTAATTGTCTGCCTTGATAGTCTAGTTTCATAGTTTATAGTTTTTCGTAGTATTTTTGAACAATAATTGATACCAACTTGCTTGGTGCTAAATACATTTTCTTTGCTTCGGCATCCACTTTCTTTTTGATGGTTTCGGGTAATCTAATGCAGACCACCTCTTTTTTTTCTACTTTCATTATTTGGGTTTAAAGGTTTTGTAAATAAGCACACATCATAAATGCAACGACTAAAATAACGATAGCCTGAAAGTTGCGGTTTTGTTCTTTGTTCATAGTTTATAATTTAATGATTGATAAAATGATTTGATTGTTTGCAAGGTCAATGGTGCGAAATTTCACAAGGAAAAACTTTGAGCCATCAATTTCGTAGTCAAGGAATAAATTATCTCCAGCCTGTGCAATAAATTGTGCATTGTAGGGATAAAAATTGTTTTCATAGATTAATACTGTTTTCATAGATATTTGGTTTGTTTCAACAAAGATATAAAAGATTACAATACAAACAATAAATTATTTAAATTTCTTTTTATAAATCATAAATGAGCCTATTGTCGCTCAAATACGGCTCAAAGTTGCCTTATTGGGTAACTTTTGTGATTGATAAAGTTCTCTATTAGTAAACTTTTATCCGAAATAGTGTCACTAATTTATCTAATTATGTAACAAAGTGATGGGTAATTCGGTTATATCTTGTAACATATAAAAGGCAATATTTGTTAAAAATAGGTGCAAATCAATATAAATGGGCGCAAATAGGCAGTAATACTACCCTAATAGCAAAATATGTAAACTCTGCAAGTTTTGATAGTGTTCACGAAATCGTGAACGGAGATAAAAAATGAACTGTCCGCTTTTTCAGGATAGTTCAACTGTTGTATAAAATGCAAGGGTTGAAATTATAAAATCTTGTTGTAGCTAAATTATAATAATCTGCTTTAAAGTAACATATAAATATTCTTATTTTACTTTAAAGGATAAAGTAAATTAGTCAAGCTAAATATTTACAAATAAAAAGCTATTGCTTTACTTTTTTCCTTATATTTGCTAAAAAGTAAAGTTATGATATATTTTATAAAGCATACCGATTATGTTAAAATTGGCTATACCGATAGAATTAAATTAAGATTAAGCACATTACAAGTAAGTTGCCCTGTTAAATTAGAAGTACTTGGTTTAATTGAAGGCAATAGAGAAGATGAAAGGAATTATCACAAAATGTTTAAACCTGCTAGTAGTAGTGGGGAATGGTTTGAATACAATACCGAATTGCAAATATTTGTTGAAGGATTAAGCGATGATTTATTATGGAAGTATGGATTTGGCAAAGATGCTTTTACTCCAATAGGGCTTATTAAACAATGCAGATTAGAGAAAAAAATGAGTATGGAAGAACTAGGCGAAACAATGGGCATTACAAAACAAGGTGTTTTGGATATGGAACGCAGAGATGCTCAAGGCAATATAACTATTGGTGCAATTCACAAAGCATTATTAGCTATGGGGTATAAATATCAAAACAGGGCGAAGTAAGAAATATATTTCCAATTCACCTTAAAAAAGCTATCAAAACACAAATATTTAATCAAATTAGAAATATAATTCCAATTATAAATATTTTAAATTCAGTACTTATACTTAACATTAATTAATTAAATTAAATCATTTTTACATTATTAAACCAAAACAAATAACCTATGAACAATTATGATAAGTCTTATGGGGACATTAATGACCATAAAGAACAAGATGATAAGAATAGCACATCCATTGATGTAATTATTTTATTAATAATAATTACATCAGGCATTTTAATATGGGCAATCAGTTAACCAAAACAAATAACCTATGAAAACAGCAATGCAAGAACTAATTGGTGAATTAAGAAGTTTTGCTTTTGATAAAAAACTTCATTTAGGAATGGGAGATATATTTTTAACCCAAGGTCATATTGATGAATTAGAAGTAAAATACATTGAAAAAGAAAAAGAGCAAATAATAGATGCTTTTAATGAACCTTTATGGATTACTGGTAAACCAAATCTTGAGGCAAAAGAATACTACAACCAAACCTATAACCAAAACAAATAACCTATGAAAGAAACATTAGGAATGATTAAATTCTTTTTTATCTCAGTTCCAGTATTCCTATGTGTTTACTGCTCTGTAATGATTTACATACAAATAAAAGAATACATCCAAAAATATGAGTAAGATAAGAGGACACGAGAACGCACAAGAAGTAAAATTAATATTTATAGATACAAAAGAGGAAATAGAATTTAAGTCAGTAGCCTACGCAAAAAGAGTAACAGGAGTTAATGAATACCAAATAAAGGAAAGTCTTAACCCAATAAAGAAAAAAAGATTTGAGTACCAAAATAGACAAATAACGTTCCGTATTAAGAAATAATCTAATTTTGTGGTATGGCATTACAAACCATTCCAAAACTTACATTAAAGACACAAACAATTTTTAATCGTTATATACGACAAAGAGATAGTCAAAATGGTTACTTTATTTGCATATCGTGTGGCTCTACTAAAGATACCTCCCAAATGGATGCAGGTCATTATGTGCCTGTTAAGAATAGTTCAGCTTTAAGATTTGATGAGTATAATGTAAACGGAGAATGCAAGGCTTGTAATGGGTTTGACCAATTTCACCTGATAGGATATAGAAAAAACCTAATAGATAAAATTGGCGAAAGAATGGTAATGCACTTAGAAAGTCAGTCCAGACTAATAAAGAAATGGACTAGAACAGAATTAAACGAAATAAACGAAAAGTATGGCGAAACTAAATCCTAATGGCAAGGTCTCCTTTGGAGCAAGAAAAAAAGGAAAGGCTAAAAAGAACTCTGGTCCTAAAGACAAACCAGTTAAGAAATATGTAAAACAAGGAAGATGTTAAAAGAAATATATGTTGATATACAAGGCTTTATAGGATTATACAAAATAAGCAATTTTGGTAATGTAAAGTCGTTTAGGAGAAAAGAGCCAATAATATTAAGCCCATTTAAAGATACTAATGGCTATCATAGAGTATCATTATGTGGCAAAGATTATTCAGTACATAGATTAGTTGCAAATGCCTTTTTGCCTAAAATTGAGAATAAGGATTTAGTTAATCATAAAGATTTAGTAAAAACTAATAATAGGATTGATAACTTAGAATGGTGCAATAACAGAGAAAATGTCCTACATTATTTTAATTCTGATAATCCTTGCGTTCAAGTTACAAAAGCAAATACCTATTCTGTGAAAATATATAAGAACAAAAAGCAAGTTCATTTAGGTACATTTAAGACATTAGAACAAGCTAATAACATCTATAAAATGGAATTATCCCAATTATGCTAATAACTGAAATCAAATCTAATCCTAATAATCCTAGATTAATTAAGGACCATAAGTTTAAACAACTCGTAAAGTCTATTCAGGACTTTCCACAAATGTTAGAACTTAGACCTATTGTTATAGATGAGAACAATATGGTCTTAGGTGGCAATATGAGATTAAAGGCTTGTCTTGAAGCTGGGTTAACCGATGTTCCTGTGATTCACGCAAACAATCTAAGCGAGGACAAAAAGAAAGAGTTTATTGTAAAGGATAATGTAGGCTATGGCGAATGGGATTGGGATGACCTTGCAAACAATTGGAACGTAGAAGAATTAACAGAATGGGGTTTAGATATTCCAAACTTTGAATTAGGGAAGATTGAAGCTGAAGATGATGGATTTGATATGCCAGATGAAGTTAAAACCGATATTGTATTAGGAGATTTCTTTTTAATTGGTCCACATAAATTACTATGTGGTTCTTCTACTGAAATAGATAATTGGGCTAAAGTAATGGAAGATAAACTTGCAGACTTAGTTGTTACAGACCCTCCATATAATGTTGCTTATGTTGGTAAAACAAAAGATGCCTTAACCATTGAGAATGATAAAATGAGTGATGAGGAATTTTATAAATTCTTATTAGATTTTTATACTGCTCTTGCAGCATATACAAGGGGGGGGGGGGGGGGGTACGTTTGGCACGCTGATAGCGAAGGTGCAAACTTTAGAAGGGCAATGAATGAAGCTGGTATAATGGTAAAACAATGTTTAATATGGGTAAAAAATTCAATGGTAATGGGTAGGCAAGATTATCAATGGAAGCACGAACCTTGTTTATATGGATGGAAAGAAGGTGCTGCTCATAGTTGGTATTCAGACAGAAAACAAACTACAATATTAGAGTTTAATAGACCTAATAGAAATGCAGAACATCCTACAATGAAACCTATTGAATTAATATCTTATCAAATAAATAATAGTTCTAAACAAGGAGATATTGTGGCAGATGCATTTTTGGGTTCAGGTACAACAATGATAGCTTCACATCAAACTAATAGGATTTGCTATGGTATGGAAGTAGACCCAAAATACTGCCAAGTTATTGTAGATAGGATGCGTAAACTAGACCCATCATTGGAAATCAAGAAGAATGGGGTAACTTTGCCTTAACAGGCTAAAATCAGGCGATATGGCAATACCAAATCAGGAAGTAGGGCAATTTAAGAAGGGGGAATCAGGCAACCCAGCAGGGCGACCTAAGGGCGTTCCAAATAGCAAGACTAGATTGCTAAGATTATTAGAATTAGTGCAAGTAAAGACAAACCCAATTACAGGAGAGAAAGAGGAGTTTACTGTGGCAGAGCAATTAGATATGATGGTACTACAAAAGGCATTCAAAGGAGATTTAAAGGCTTATCAGGAGATTCTTGATAGATTAGAAGGCAGAGCAAAGCAAACGAACGAGATAGAACTATCAGGAGGACTTAATGTAGTTTGGGAGGAGAAGAAAACTTACGTTGAAAAAACAGGAAGCCTATAATGGAATTATCCATAAAACAAACAATTGCACTTGACCTATTAGAAGATAAAACAACAAATGAGATTCTATTTGGAGGAGGAGCAGGAGGTGGTAAGACTGCGTTAGGTTGCTACTGGCAACTTAAACAAAGATTAAAATATCCCAATACAAGAGGACTAATTGGTAGAGCCGTGTTAAAAACCCTAAAAGAAACTACCTTAGTCTCCTTCTTCCAGATAGCTAAAATGCAAGGACTAGAAGCCAATAAGCATTTTAAATTCAATGCTCAATCTTCTACCATAGAATTCCCTAATGGTTCTACTATTCTACTCAAAGACCTTTACTCCTACCCTTCCGACCCTAACTTTGATGAATTAGGTTCATTGGAGATTACCGATGCCTTCATAGATGAGGCAACCCAAGTAGATGGCAAGGCTAGAAACATTATTAAATCAAGGATAAGATTTCAATTAGACCAAAACGATTTAGTGCCTAAGATTCTTTACACTTGTAATCCTGGAAAGAATTGGACTTACTCGGAGTTCTATAAATTAGAACAAGATGGAACAATATCTAAGAATAAAAGATTCATTGCATCTTTGATAGATGATAACCCATATATTTCTAAACACTACAAAGAGAACTTACTAACTTTGGATTCCGTTTCAAAAGAGAGGCTTTTATTTGGTAACTGGGAATACCTAGATGACCCTGCACAACTTATAGACTATGACAAAATACTTGATTCGTTCAGCAACTCTTTTGTACCATTGGGTGTATCTTATATTACTTGTGATGTGGCACGTTTTGGTGGAGATAGTACTGTCATTGGTATTTGGAGTGGCTTTCGTGTTAGGCTTTATCAATTCAATGGTAAGTCAGTTGTTGAGGTGGCTGAACTTGTAAAGAACTTTGCAACTGAACATAAAGTACCTACATCTAACATTGTATGCGATGAAGATGGAGTAGGAGGTGGAGTAGTAGATATTCTTAGGTGTAAAGGATTTGTAAATAATAGTTCCCCATTAGAAAACCCTGTAACAAGACAAAAGGAAAACTTTGATAACCTAAAGTCTCAATGCTATTTTAAATTAGCTGATATGGTTAACAAAGCAGAACTTTACATTCAAGCAGATGGGAAACAAAAACAAACTATCATTCAGGAACTAGAACAAGTCAAACAAAAGTCAGTAGATAACGATATGAAAAAAGGAGTAATTCCTAAAGATAAAGTGAAAGCAGCAATAGGTCGTTCACCAGATTTTAGTGATTGTTTGGCAATGAGAATGTATTTTGAGTATTCCCCTAAATTCCAAGTAAGTGTATTTTAGTGTAATTGTATTAACTTTGTTTAAATTCTAATAATATGGGTTTATTTGATTTCTTCAGTAAGAAGAAGATTAATACTATTGTACCTACATTTCCTACCAATTCGCAAATAGCAATTCAACAAGGAATTGTAACTTGGCAAGGTGCAAATGCTCAATCTTACGTTAACGATGGCTACCAAAAGAATGACATAGTTTATTCAATTGTAAAATTAATTACAGACAAAGCCAAACTTGCTCCATTCCACGTTTATAAAATAGTTGATGAAGTATCTGCAAAAAGATACAAGTCATTGATGAAACAACCTGATAAGATTACCAATTGGCAAGAGGTAAACGATTTACATAAGAAAGCATTTGAAATATATACAGGAGACCAAAGGCTTAACGACCTATTAAAATATCCTAACGGAGAAGATACTTGGGCAGACTTAGTTGAGCAATGGTGTGGATTTAAGTTAATAACAGGAAATTCATTTATCTATGCAAAACTTATTGAAGGTGGTGCAAACCAAAGTAAACCTTTTGAACTTATTGCCTTACCTGCTCAGTATATGGCTATTATTGCAAATGTTGAGTTGTTCCCACCAGTTAGAGTTGGGTATCAATTATACTACGGAAAACTATGGTCGTTCAATACGATAGAGATACTTCACGATAAATTCTATAACCCGAGTTGGAATGTTACAGGGAATCAGCTCTATGGGCAAAGTCCATTAATGGCTGCTGCAAGAACTTTAACTAGAAGTAATGAAGCTAAGACTGCTGCCGTTGCATCATTCCAAAATGGTGGTCCAGCAGGAGTTCTATTTATGAACGATGATAGATTTGACCCTACAAGTGGCAATCAACAAGCACAAGCATTAAAGAGAGCAATCAGCGAAAAAGGTGGTGCATCAAACTTTAATTCAATTGCCGTATCTGGTTATAAGGTAGATTGGAAACAAATAGGACTTAGTCCAGTAGAACTTAATATCATTGAAAGTGAGAAATGGGATATGAAGGCACTTTGTAATATTTACGGAGTACCTGCTCAACTATTAAACGATTCAGATAGTAAGACTTATAACAATCAACAAGAAGGAGAAAAGGCATTGACTTTACGTTGTGCTATTCCTTTATTGGATGCGTTGAGAGATAATCTTAATAGAAAACTACATACTGATTGGGGTTATAGAGGAACTAATATTTATGTTGATTATGACATTAAGGTTTACCAAGAATTAGAAGCTAATAAATCAGAACAAGCTACTTGGCTAAATACTGCTTGGTGGATTCCACCTGCACAAAAGAATGAAATTATGGGTATTAAAACTCCTGATTATATTCCACAAGAGGAAATGGAGAAACTTTATATTCCTTCATCATTGCAACCTACTGACCAATTTCAACCCTTGAATATTCCTGATAACCTAAACCCATAAAATGATTTGGCAAGATTATAGAAAACTATATGCCAACGCATTAAAACAATATTCGCCTAAGTTCAAGAAAGAACTACAAAAACAGGTGGATACTTATTGCCGTACACAAGACTATTCTAAAATTAGCGACAAAGCCCTTAAAAAGACCATTTACAAGCTCCATTTGGCTATGGGTACTAAGATGGCTCTAATAAGCGAAAGTGCCGTTAAAAAGTCTGTAAAGGGCGTTTATGTGCCTATGGAGTACAAGTCTGCCAAAACGGATGCTTTTCAGTATGCTATTATCCAAGTCCTCCAAAATGATGGATTAGACCAATTAGCAACAGATATTACCGATACAACGAAAGAACAAATAAGAAGATTTTTAATTCAGTCAGCAGAACAAAATCTATCTATGCCTCAAACAATTGCCTTGCTTAGAACTTCAGGAATTACCGATTATAGAGCAGAACTTATTGCCAGAACGGAAACAGGCAGAGCAGCCAATATAGGTTCAATGGTAGGTGCAACTGCAACTGGATTAGTTACATTAAAAGAATGGATTGCAGCTAGAGATAACAGAACAAGGAGAGAGCCAAGAGACCATACGGACCATTTAATTATGGATGGGGTTAAGTTACCTATGGAGAAACAATTTCAAGTTCCTAATAATCAAGTAGGCTTAGGTTATGAATTTATGGACCACCCTTGCGATTCTAAAGCAAGTGCTGCCAATGTTTGTAATTGCAGATGTACTTTAGGATATGAGGCAGTAAGAGGTGCAAATGGTAAACTTTTAACTTTAGCAGATAATCCTCCAATGGGTAGAATAGGAGTTATTTGGAATGCCTTACAAAATGTAATCGGACAATCAATAGCTAAACTAATTGCATCACTAATACAATAATAAAAAAAATAATAACTTTGTTTATATGAAAACATACTCAAGTAAAGATACAATTGTTGAAAAGCAAGATATCGGATATTCAGTAATGGATGTAGATACCGAAACACGCAGAGTTAAAGCAGTTTGGGCAAGATGTGGTAATATTGATTTAGATAACGATATTATCGTTGCTGAAGCATTTACCAAGACTCTTAAAGAAAGAGGTCCAGCAGGTAAAAACTTAATCTGGTCTTTAGTTGACCATTGTGCTGAAATGGAAGCAGTAATCGGTAAGCCTGAGCAATTATACATTGAGGGAGATATGCTTATTGCTATCACTCCAATAGTAGAAACTGAAAAAGGAGAAGATATGATTAAGATGTATGATGCAGGTCTTATCAATCAACACTCAATTGGATTTAGCACAATAAATTCAAATGTAGATAAGAACGGAGTAAGAACTATAACAGAACTTAAACTTTACGAAGGAAGTGCAGTATTATGGGCAGCAAACCCAGAGACTCCAACACTTGCAGTTAAGAGTGAAGTAAAGAAAGAACAATTAGCAAATAGGCTAGAGAAACTCTTGAAAGCGTTTAAAGGTGGTCGTTTTACAGATGAGACCTTTGCGTTGATGGAGATTGAAATAAAGAGGATTCAATCAGAATTATTAGAAATTGAAATCGTAAAAGAAATCACTCAGACCGAGCAATCACCTGAGCCGATTAGCGAAGAAGTTAAAAACAATGATGAACAAGTCCTAAAGGCAATAAAAGAATTTAATCAATTATTTAAAAAGTAAAAATGGAAAACGTAATTAACGAAATGGCAGAAAACGTAAAAGGCATACAAGCCGATGTTACTGCTCAAATTGATTCAGTTAAATCTGAAATCAATGTTGTAAAAGATGAAATGCAAAAGCAAATTGATGCTGCTTTCGCAAGTAAAAAAATAGCTGAATCTAAGCAAACTAAGTTTATGGATGAGGTTATTATGGAGAAATTGGATGGTCAAATGGGCGAAATGGAAAACCAAATGAAGAAGAATGGTAAATTCCGTATGGACTTATCTGATGTTAAGACTATGACTTTATCTGCAAGTTTAACAGGAGACCCTGTTGCTACTTATGCAGTAAATCAAGCTATCTATCCTTCTCAAAAGATTAACTTTAGAGATTTAGTTCCAACTGTAAGAAGTGCAACTGGATTGTATGTTTACTACCAAGAAAATAGTGGTGAAACTAACAACATTGCTTTCCAAACTGAAGGAGATGACAAAGGACAAAACAACTACGCATTAACTGAGGTTAAAGTAGTAAGTGAGTACTTAGCTGGTTTCTCTACATTCTCTAAGCAAATGTTAAAGTCATTACCTTTCTTGACTCAAACACTTCCAAGAATGTTACAAAGAGATTTCTTCAAGTCTGAGAATGGTACTTTCTTCAATACTATTTCTGGTGCTGCAACTGGTGTAACAACTGTAACTGGTGCTGATTATTTAAGTCAATTAGTTGATTTAATCGCTAACCAAAAGACTGCAAACTTTAATGCATCTTATGTATTAGTAAGTGAGCAAAATATGGCTAACATCTTGAAAAACACTATTACTGCTGGTTATTATGCTGGTTCTGGTAGCGTTATGGTTTCTCCTAATGGTGGAATCACTATTTGGGGTGTACCTGTAATCTCTGCATCTTGGGTTGCTAACAATAAAGCGTTAGTAATTGATAGAGACTACATTGAAAGAGTAGAAGTAGAATCTTTAGCAATTGAGTTCTCTTACGAGAATGGTACTAACTTCCAAAAGAACTTAGTAACTGCACGTATTGAGTGTCAAGAGGAAATCAACTTAATGTTAAATTCTTCAGCTATCTATGCGACTTTGTTGAATGACTAATCTATTAAAATATAGATAAATAAAGACCCCATCTTAATCGGTGGGGTTTTTTATTAGATTTAATGTAAATTTGTAAAAAAGGAAATATGTATAACTTTCTAAATGATTATACTTTCATTGATAATACCCCAATTGTTGAGGGTGTTACAGTAGCAGAGGCAAAGCTATATTGTCGTGTAACTAATGATATTGAAGATGATTTATTCGCAGAGTTAATTACACAAAGCCGTGAAGCTATTGAAAAGGCTACTAATTTAAGCCTTATACCAAGACAAGTAAATGTTTGGTTCAGCAACTTAGCTGGAGGATATGAATTACCATTCGGACCAGTAACTTATTTTATGGCATTGTTTAATGCTCAAGGTAATGAGATTCCATCTTCAACTTATACAATAGTAGGAGACCAATATCCAAAGGTTAGATTCCCTAATTTTGATGATATGTCTGCTCAATATATGGCTGGGTTTAATTGCCTTCCAAAAGAACTTAAAATAGCTATGTTAGACCAAATTAACTACGGCTACGAGAATAGAGGTATGGATGTAAACGATTTAGGTATATGTGAAAAGACTTGGAGAGTATGTCAAAGATGGACTAGAACAAGCCCAATATTATAATATGAGAATAGGACTTCACAAGGATAATTATGTAGATGCCAACTCTATGACTAGATTGGTTAATGTATATGCTCCCACATTGACATCAGATGGTCAGGGAGGCTATACAACGACATTTAACCTAGAAAAGACTGTTTGGGGTGATTACCGACCACAAGAGCAAAATAGAGCCTTATTAGAGTCAGAATTGAGTTTTACTAGAATGGCTAAGTTATTTATCAGGTTTGACATAAATCTTACTGATATTTATCAATTAGAAGTAGAAGGTCAGATGTACACAATTCATTCTATTAAGGATGTAGATAATGCAAGGAGATTCTTTGAAATTATAATGTACGCATAATGGCTAATGATATTTCATTTAAAGTTGAAGGATTAGATGCTCTTATTAAAAGATTAGGTAAACTTCCTATTGAAATAGAAAAGGAGGTTGCTAATGAAGTAAATGCTTCTGCATTGGCAATACAAAAAAAAGCAAAAAGGGATGTTAGAGTTGATAATTCAACATTAAGAAGTTCAATACAATTACAAAGTATTTTTAAGGATAAAAGAATAATTTATACTGTTGGGAGTCGTTTAAAATATGCACCTTATGTTGAATTTGGTACAGGTGGATTAGTAAATGTTCCAGCAGGATATGAGGATTTTGCAATACAATTTAAAGGCAAAGGAATAAGAAAAATTAACTTAAGACCAAGACCTTATTTAATACCAGCATTTGAAAGTGAAATACCCATTTTAAGAAAAAATATACAAAACGTAATAAAAAATGTTAAATCCTAATATTGAAATAAAGAAATGGTTTTATAGTGAATTGGTCAATGCTACTGAATTGCCTGTTTATGATGGATTTGCACCTGATAATGCTGATAATGAATATATCATAATGTCAGGTAGGGCATCTACTCAAGAACAAGGTAAAATCAGTTATACTAATGGAGTTACTATTGATGTGGACATTGTTATAAAAAATAGTAACTTTGGCTATAAAAGAGCCGAACAAATAAGCGATTTAATTTTAAATGCAATCAATTCAGAAACTAATATTACCCTTTCTAATGGGTTTTATGCTTCAAGTTTAATAGTTGGTGCAATAAGAAATTTAGATGGTTTAAATCCTTTGGACAATGTATTTAGAACAATAATAACTTATAATTTAATAATAACTCAAAATTAAAATAAAATGGCAGA
>JAULBY010040443.1:0-38799 GCA_032358315.1 Ophiocytium majus
GGGGAGGGGGAGCGGGGGGGGCGGGGGGGGCGCGGCGGCCGTGGATGTGGAATTTGATGCGCGGTACCGGCAGCAGATTGCGGACATGGAGGCGGCCATGAAGGTGCGCTTGAGGTGGTAGGGGTGTGTGTCCACGTCATACTAGCTGTATATACTGAAGTGTACTTCTTCGATGTATGTACCTCGAAGTACGAGGTAGTACATGCACAGTGTAAGGGTGTGATTTGGGCTGTGGTACGGGGGTTGCAGCAGATTGCCGACATGGAGGCGGCGATGAAGGTGCGGTTGAGGTGGTAGAGGGGTGCGTACAATTTATGGTACCGGTACTTGGAAGTGTGTAGATGGTGTAAGGGTCTCGCGTGGGCTGTAGTGTTGTAGCCGTGTTGCGGGAATGTAGCATCCCATCACTCACAAGCCTTTGCTGATGAGTGCAAAAAAAAAGGTCCACCTTCAGGGCAAATGTCTTGACGTTGGCTATCCCACGATATTACTTCAGAAACAGTGCGGTATGGCAGCAGATTGCGGACATGAAGATGGCCACGAAGGTGCGCTTGTGTGGTAGGGTTGCCGAGTGGTGCATGTGCACTTTTTGTTTTACAAAGTGTAGGGGTGTCATGTGGGCTGTGCTAGAGTGTCGCAGCAGATTTGCGGACATGCAGGTGGCCGTGGAGGTGCGAGCGTAGCTGCGGGTGAGGTGATCTGGCTCATGCGTAGTCGATTCGATCTTGAGTGCCATTGTTGGTCAACACAAGTATGGCGCAGCGCGAGTGACCCCTGCACTCACCGCACTGCCTGCATGCACACAAACTGCACCTGTCGGAGGAGCACAGCGCACACATGTGCTGACAGAGAATGGAAGCACAGCACACGGGTCTCGATGGAGCGCAGGCGGCGGGGTTCAGAGCGCGCAGCGCGCACCAGCAGCTGCCACCGCACCAACTCTTGCGCTTTGGGTGCAGGGTGCTTCCACGCGACAGTGCGCAACACTGGGGGCATGCACCACGCTACGTGTGTGCAGGAAGGGCAGGAATCGCGCGGCGCAGCACAAGGGTGCGCCGCAGCATGCAGCCAGCCCTGGTGATGGGAGCCAAAGCGGGCGGGTGCACACGCCACTCGGCGGTCCTGCTAACCTCTTGTCTGTGGCTGTGCCGCTGTGCTGAGCAGGTGACTTGGGAGGAGAAGGCGAAGCAGTCAGAGGCTGCAGAGCGGGAGCGGCAGCAGCTGCAGGTGCGGCGATTCGATACCCGTCACATGTGCCTGCTGCCACCCGCCCCTGGTGTGCGCCGCAGCGTATTCTCGGCCCTATGTGCCATCGGCGCTATAACACTGCTTGCAGGGCGCCGCACCATGGCACTAGCCGCCAGCCACCGCTGGCCTAGCACGGCCCATACTGCGGGTTGTATCCACCTTGCTGTGTGCTGCACCCGCGCTCCGCTGCTCCAGCGCTGGAGTGCGCGTGCCCCAGAGGGTCCTGTTGGCGGTTGCAGTGTGCGGCAGGACAGTGTGCAGTCAGGCCTTGCCTGAGGCATCTCTTGACTGTGTCACCACCGCGCTGGGCTTTATCCATGTGTTTGCGTGTGTTTTCGCAGAGGCGGCTGGAGGAGGAGTCAAAGAGACAGGAGCGGGAGCGGCGAAAGCGGTGGGATACACTCGAGGAAAAGGGAGACCTGGAGCTGTCTGTACGGGAGGCGAGTGCCGCGTGTGGGGCCAGGCTGCGGGTTGACACGGAATCACTGGTGCTGTACACTGCATTGTGGACGGAATCGATGGGTGGGGTGGGCTGGTGAAGGGCTCCTGATGCGCACTGAGCATGGACACAGGCACACATGCCACCAGTGTCTGCCAGTGGTTTGCAGTGTTTTACCACCTGTCACGCACTGTGAGCGTGAGCACAGGGGGATGGGCGCATGCCATCGCACCTGCCGGTTGCATGTCCATCACAGGCTGCACCGGAGGCTGCAGACGCAGCGGTGTGTGCGCATGCGAACGCAGGAACACGGTCTCCGGCGCCCTTGTCCAGACTGGTGCGGCGCCAGCGGCTGCACTGACACTGTGGCCAACGTCGATATCGCACCACAGGTCGGGGAGGCTGTGGCGGGAGTGCCGACGCGGGAGTGGCTGGCCCGAGTACGACAGCTGCTGGCCACCGAACAGGTGAGCACGACCCCCCACCGGGGCTGCCGCAACCCGCCGCAACCATGAAGAAAAGTCCCAAACACAGCCCAGCTGGTGCACACACACAGCCCCGCTGGTGCACACACATGCCACTGTGGTGTCTCGTGTGTCCACGCCTGGCCATGACTGTCAATGCCGCCATCCTTCCATGCCTCCCTACATGGTCCCATCCACACGCCTCACAGCCGCAGTGCCTGACACACGCACCTGCACACGGGCCAATGGGCAGCCTTCAGTCCAACCAACAGGCCCGTGCCAACGACAGTCTCCGTCCTCGCTTTCGCGATGCCCCTCTGCCGCCGTGCTGCACAGCGCGCGCTCGAGGAAGGCACTGTGTACGGCGTCTACAGGGACGCGCTGGCTGCGGACGCGGCGACGGCATTCTCCAGCGCCGGGGCAGGGGCCGCCGGCAGCAGCGCCGCGGCGACTGCGGGCGGCGTCGCGTACAGCGCGCCTGCGCTCAAGCAGCTGCAGGTGGGCACCTCACACCATGGCCGGTTGGAGCGCGTGCTTGCTTGATGGGTTACATTAGGCAACTGGGTGAAGTGCAGCGTGGATTTGGCCGCTGGGGCGCGTCGCCGCCGCGTGCGCAGCTGTGCAGGGTCGTTGACAGCCGCGGGCACCACATTGTGCCGCTTTGCGTCGGAGTAGGAAGGCATACTGGATGTGTGCGTACGCATCACCTGTTCCTGCAGAGGGAACACGGGCACCTCGCTGCTTGCGCGCACCCCAGTGCCACCAGCCAGGCGCGCTTCACAGCGCCATCCCTCCCGGCGTGCCTCCTCTCCTGCACGCAAGCGCAGGTGCGGCTGTCCACGCTGCAGGAAGCTGGTGAGCGGCTGCTGGCGACGGAGCGCGAGCTCATGACCGAGGGCTGCGATGCGCTGCTGGCGCATGTGGCGGCGGTGGCGCACGACATCGGCAGCGGCAAGCCCGCGGACCACCACCGCGCCTCCGTCAGGTGCCGCCTGTTTCTCCCCACGTGCCCACGTGCTTGGGGCAAAGTGATGATATTCGAACACATGTGCTGCTTTGAGTGTATCATCAGCTCATGCTCATGCTGGGCTGGCAGGCCTGTGCACCGCTGCTACTTTTCGCATTGAAGCAGAGTGCACCAACGCTGGGCCACGCCATCCCTGGCGGGTGCCAGAGGCTTGCAGTCGCAGAGCGGGACAGCCTGTCAGCCACGCCACCTTGCTAGCACAGAGGCAACCGCATGCACGCTCGCTCGGCTGCCTGACCCCGCAAGTGATCCAACAAACAAGTCAACTGTTGCCCTTACACCTACTGTGACTGCGTGAGCGTGCCACGACGCAGGGCGGCGCAGGAGGAGGCGCGGCGCGCGCTCGCCCTCGTGCAGCGGCAGGTGGTCCAGAAGCGCGAGCAGGCGGAGGCGCGCGCGCACGGGCCCGCGGGCATCGTTCGCGACGTGCGGTCCACGGCGGCGGCGGTTCTGGAGGCCTCACGAAGCGGTGAGCGGCGGTGCCCGCAGCACCGCTTGCACGCTTGCCTGCGGCCAGACGGGCTGATGAGGAGCAGCGGCGACTGCTCTGCAGCCTCACGGTGATGTTGAGGAGGCTTGGCCGGCGGCATTCCCTGGAGCGGTGCGTGTTGCGCGTGACAATGTTTGGTACGCCTGCTGGGCCCGGTTTGTGGCTCACCCGCTTTCGCTGCCTGCGCTTGACCCACTCACAGCGCTCGCATGGAATCCCGACCAAAGTACGTTTGGGCCGTGCAAGGACTACCGTGATGCGGCGGCGCAGGTGCGTGGGCTGCTGCTTCAGGCCGCTGTGACATGTTGCAGCCCCCATAACCGAATCGGAAAGAAGTCTAAAAAAGTTTGCTAGGCCCAGATACTGCCGTGGCTGGAGGAAAATGCCAGGCCAAAGCCCGTGGGGTGATTACCCACCATTTCAACACCAGATAGCCCCCACGCTACACGCGCCGATCGAGACCCGTTTTGAGGGCGGCAGGTAGCACAATTTCAGCCACTGTGCCTGTGCAGAAGGTGAGCGCCTTGCACCTCTTCAACGCTGCCAAGTCCTGCCGATGCCCTACTCCTAATGCGTGCACATGCTCACCTCCTACTGACAGGCCAGCTGCACTCCCCGCCTGTCTCGCAGCTTGCGGCACGGGTTGCAGAGCTAGATCACGCAGTGCAGGCCGCCGAGGGCACCCTCAACAGCGCCGCAGCAACAGTGGAAGGCCCCGCGGCACCGGCGGCACCCCCCACACTAGAGTTGGGTGCGCAAGGGGCGCTGTCTGCATCGTCAGGCGCGGCGCGCGCGCAGGGATCGCTAGCGGAGTGGGTGGCAGACACCGGAGACGGCGATCCATGGCTGCAGGTGCGTGCAGCGCTGCCGCACTTGAGTTGGCACTGTGGCGCCGCTGCATGCTGCTTGGCAGGGCTCGCCAGTGTGCGTGCAAGCAGTTGGGCGCGCAGTGTACTGGCGGTACGGATGCCTCACGGTGTGAGGGTAGCGGCACACCTGGCAGTGTCCGAACCGCCACCGCCACATGACCATGCATGTACCTCTGGAAAGTCCCCGTTGCCTCTGCGAGAACCCTCGCAATAACTATCGCCGCCGTGCACACCACTCTCAACCCATGCCTGCTGTTTACCCGTTCTGCAAATGCACCTGTCAAAACAGCTAGATCTGGGGCGACCCCTGGTCATTGCCAGTCTGGCCCTGGCGGCTCTGCCCATGCAGCCGCAGCAGCCCGCAAAACGACTGTCACAGGAGGTGGCGGCACGGGTCGCCGCCGTAACCGAGGATGTCGAAGGGACAGAGGCGGCACTTGGCACGGTCGTCAGCTGGGGCGAGCTTCTGAAGAGCACGCCACCAGCGAAGCTGTTGACACGCCCGCCCGTACGCTTCCTGTACGACCTCTTTGCCCTCATTGCGTCGGGAACAGGTAAGCCTAGCTGTGTCACGTTCGCACTCTGCGCCCACTCTCTTGAATCAACTTGGTCGAACATGGCGCACATGTGGGGGGTTGTTACGACAAAGCGCGCATGCCTGGCTGGCACATACCTGCCCACGTTCCCACCCGCACCTCTCAAGTTGCTCCTGACACCGACGCACACACACCACACTGCTGTCTCACTGCAAAAATGCCGGCCAGGCTTTGGCGCTGACATACTGGCGGGGCGGCCGTGGGAGGGGCTCGCAGACAAGCACTCAAAGGCAGAGCTCATGGACCAGATGGCCGACGCCGTCGCGACAGCGCTCTCCCTGCTGGCCGCGCCCGCGAAAGGCTCCGACATTGTGGTTGGGCGGGCCACCGGCGACACCAACCGCTTCCTGCAGCTCCTGGCCATTGCGGCGGGGGCAGCTAAGGAGGGAGGGGGGCAGGGGTCGACCGCGGCGGAGGAGTACTCGGTGGAGGTCGGGGAGGGCGGGCAGTGGCACTCGTGCGCGTGCACGCGGCTGGCGGCGGAAGGGGAGGCGGTGGTGGGGCCTTTGCCAGCCACCAGGTGAGGTCACGTTTCGATTTCAAAGTCCGCACTAGTTGAAAAAAATATGACAAACTTATATATATATGATAACACTTACAAAGTATATTTTTGAAGATTTCATATCGCCTTCGGCGCCACAGTCAGCTTGCAGGCACTTGAAGCGCCTAGCTGAAAACGCATCTGTGCCGTGTGTGTGTTGCCCCACCAGGTACCTGCGCATCCGGCCCGCGCCTGGATGCGCCGCGACACCGGCTCTCAAGCTAGCCCTGCACGTCGACCACTGGGGGATGCCCGCCGCCCCCGTCACGCCCTGTGCAGAGCGCGCCAGCTGCGCCGCGGCCTCCGCAGCCGCCGCGGCGGCGCTCTTCACCGCCATGTCCGCATGCGCGGCCGCCCTCGCCGCGCAAGGGCGGGAGCTGGGCGCGCTGAGGGAGGCCCGGGCCCGCCGGGACAGCGCCGCCGCCGCGTCGCAGGTGGTGGGGCTGGAGCGGAGAGTGAGGGACGCTGAGGAGGCACGGGAGAGGCTGCGGGCGGAGGCTGCGGCCGCCGCGGAGCGGACCGCGTGTCTTGAGGAGGAGGCGCTGGCGGCGCAGGTGGGCGGGGGGGGGTGCAGGGGGGAGGGAGAGGGCTTGGCATTCGCTGCATGTATGTCTGTGTCTGGGGACTGCCTTGCGTTGTGCCCGTGCAGTGGGCATGGCGGCCGTGGCAGGCGCAGACATGGGAGCAGTCGTCTGTTTTGCAGATGTGCTGCTGGTTGCCATGCGCGCTGTTCCATGGCATGTAGGCTGCTGCTGCCCTCTGTGCTGCCATATTTTGGTCCCGCGCAACAACTAGCTGCGGCCGGCGCAGACTGTGTGGCGCCTACGTGTGACTGAGCCCAGCCCCGCACGTGCACCACCCATTGTGTGCCCCACTCAGAACGAGGTGCTGCGGTTACGAGCTGAGGTGGGACGTGAAAAGCTGGAGCGCGGGGCGCTGGCAGAGCAGCTTGCGGCGGCGCAGACTGTGCGAGACGCGCAGGAGGAGGCAGCGGCGGCGCTTGCGCAGAGCAAGGCGGCGCTTGAGGGCGAGCGGGATGACCTGCAGAGTCAGATTGCCGTGTTGACGGAGGTGGGTGCACGGTCAGGCACCGAGAGGTCACCAGCAGCTGTGTGCCACTGGGCGTCTGCTTGTTGTGGCAGCCACCGACATGTGGTGAACCATGCCACGTGCTATTGAAGTTCTTCAGCACACTTTGAAGTGCTTCGAAGTATACAGTCTGTGTGAATTGTGGGTACGGAGTAGCGTGCATTCTGTGCACCAGCTGCGCTGCGTGGCTGTGCTGACAGCAGAGGTGTGCACGGCCAAGCGCCCACACGGCACCCGCAGCTCCGAGCACTGAGCCCATGCAAAACCACGGCATCTACAACGGGCACCTGCTGGCTGTGGCTAGTTGAGACCTGCTGTAAGCCATGCCGTAATCTGTGCGCATTGCGGGGTGCGGAGTGGCACGTGTTGCGAGACCAGCTGTGCTGCTGGACTGTGCCAGCGCCGGACTCATCCAAGCTGTTGTCGTGCGCAGGAGCGTGACGTGGCGCGGTCGCACGAGGAGGACCTGTACGACCAGCTGGCGGACAAGGTGGCTGACCTCGAGGCTCTGCAGGAGAGCTACGTCAACCTCACCGACCGGTGGAACACTTTCCAGGCAAGTGACACATTTGTGGTGGCCGGCGGCAGTGGCACATGCCGCGGCGCAAGGCGCGCCGAAGGCGTCGCTTGCAATGCATTCTGTCACAGCCCGACTTTCTGATTGCACTATAGTCCTTTTGGGCATGCATTTAGCAACGCGTGCAACAGCCGAACCGCTTCAAAGGAGCATGGACTGCACTGATGAGCTGCAGTATTGGAAAGCGGCACCGTGCGAGTGGCCAGTGGAGGCAGAGCTGGGTCCGCAGCTTCCCTCACCAGCGCCATTGCGATGCATGCCTGACGTGGCACATTCGCTGACAACCCTTTTTTGTATCGCCACTCGTGCATGCACGACCTGCGCAGGACGAGTTTGCCGAGATGCAGGAGCAGCTGGAGCGGTACCAGGCGCTCCTGCGAGCGAGTGCAGCGGGTGCAGCGCGCTCATCACTCGAGGGGGCGTCGCCGCCCCATGCGACGCCTCAAAGCAGAGGCTCCACAGCCTCGGCGGCGGCGGCACAAGTGCCCCCCATGCAGCCGGCGCCTTCACAACGCCCCAGCGCCGACGCAGAGCGGCGCTCGACGCCGCGCTCGGAGCGTGATCGACATAGCAGCGGCGGAACACCGGCTCCCAGGCGCACCAGTACCAGTTCCAGCGATGTGGGGCGCGGCTCGGGCCCGCTCGCGAGCTCGGCGGCTCCGCCGTCACAGCCGCAGCAGGCCTCAAGTAGGCATGACACGGGCCCCGCGGAGGGCGCGTACGACGGTGACGACTTCGAAGACGATGGTGATGGCGATGACGGCAGCAGAAATGGGACGGAGATGTACGTGCCTGCCGCCGCGAAGCGCGCGAGCAGTGCCGCTGCGGCGCCGCCGCGCCCAAAGTCGGCGTCGCGGCATGGGCGGCACTCCAGCCTCAATGCGGCGTGACGGGCGGCTGCGTGCACTATGGTGCAGCTGCTCGGAAGCTGCGTAGCTCAGTACGATGGTTGTACTGTCCATGTTGCATCGTGAGTCTGCTGCGCCTGCTGCTCTAAAGCGGGGGTGGGTGCGGCTGGCAGGGAGTGCGAGGGCTTGGAGTGTGTGCCTGTCCTGCACATGCACATTTTGGTTGCTTGTAAGTTGTAACATGCCCCCAGCATGTCTGTATGTACACATTCGTTAGAGTAGTGCTCTGACCTCCCCTTGTGTACGCAGTATTGAGCATTGCCATGGCAGCTGCCAGCTCTTTCGCTACTCCAGTCTGATCCCTTTTTCTGGTCATGCGCACCGTGTGCAAAGGGCTTTCCGCGCCCTAAGCGGAGTTTAATAAAAGTACACACACACACTCGTTTCCTGCACCAAATATCACACACGTGTTTTTAAACAGTTCTTGAATGCTTTTCAAACTGGCGGCTTCGGCTTGCGCGTCCTGCCTACAAGCGTCGGGGCCCCCAGGGGGGCCGGGGGGGGCACCTGCATGTGCTGTAGTGCACTAGTGGGTGCTGCAGCGGTTTTTAAAGACGCCGCCCTGCTGCGCAGCACAAAAACGAAGGGGCTAGTGCACTGTCTCTGGTGTATTCCCTCCCTTCCCGCATGGTATGGTCAAGCTTGCCGCTGCTCCTGCCCTGCTGCTGCTGTTGAAGTGCCGCAGCGAGACCCCCAGCATTCCGAGTTGCAACGTTCTGACATAGAGACTGACAGGGTGCAACTTTTGTACGCCGTGTCTGCGAGTGGCGTTCCGGTCCAGCACCGCTGCGCTGCGGCCGTCAACCTGTTCCAATTCCGACTTTGGTATCTCCGCCATGGTGTGGGCGTGCCGAGCGCCACCATGCCACTCTCCCGCACACCCCAAGACCAACCGACACCGGCAGCACAGCGTTACCAACGCCTCTCCACTCACACAGTACTGCATCCGCCAGCAGCACCATGGCCACCCCCGTCGAGGATATCCGCCCCGCCTCCACAGCCAGCTTCAAGGAGCAGCCGTCTACTGTGGAGCAGCAGCAAGAGGTGCGGTGCTGGCAGCACCTAGGTAGCAGCGCAGCACACCGCTCAGCATCGCCAAGCACCACCACCGCGGCAGCACCAAAGTCTGCCGTGGCGTCTGTCACCGCCATGTTGCACCAGTGTATTGTCGAATGTCGTCGCACCAGCACCCCGGTTTTTGCAGCACCGCACGTGTAGCCGTACGGAGTTTGCCGTGCAACTCGTGTGCTAACCTCCGGTCCTGCTCTCGAACCCGCACAGGTTGCTCCTGCGTACGAGCCTGGCACCGCCGCGCCCGCGCCGCAGAAGCCTGGCATCATCGGCTCCGCTGTGGGGGCTGTGGGAAGCCTGGTCACCTACGCTAAGAACGTCATTGTTGGAGGAGAGACCAATGAGGGGGTCCATGAGGTATGCAGACCAGACCACCGTCAAGTGCACCTTGCAGTTTCGCCAACGTGGTGTGCTGAGCACTCCTGCAGCGTCAACTGCCGCCGCCGTCTCTGTTTTTTGCTGTTGGCGCAGTTCCACCTCTTCTTTCCCCACACACCATGCCTGCTTTTATTAGGAGCCTGCCTGCCTTGCAAGGTGTCAAATGTGCCTCTGCAGCTAGCTCCCAGCCCCTCAAACCATTGCGGCCCATGTCACTGGTGACTGCTAGCTCACCCTCATGTCACTGCCATCACCGCTGCTGTCACCCCGCTTGCAGGTGAGCCAGAGCTCTGCCAGCTCCAGCTCAAGCGTCAGCTCTCACTCCGACAGCGACGCTGAGGAGCCCCCTCAGCCTGCTGAGCACCTGGCTGGCGCCACCGACACCGCACCTGACGGCGCCGCCGCACCGCTTGGCGCCACCGACACGGCCCCTGACGGAACCGCCGCACCGCTGGCTGGCGCTACCGGCACCGCGCCTTTTGGCGTTGCCGCACAGCCCACCTGCGCCAAGGACGTGAGCAGCGATGCCGCCCCCGGCCCGACCACCGCTGACGTCGTCAACTGCATCAACACCAACCCTCCCGTTCCTGTTTACACGGGCCAGGCACGTGGCATCCTGGTTGTGCTCGATGCTTGGCGCTCTTTGTTGCAGCCCTGGTCCGCTTAGATTTGGCCACCCGGGCACAGCAGTGCACCCACCGTGCGCCTTCAGTGGCACACGAAGTCCCGCCCATGCTGGTCTCACATGGGATGCCTTTTACGTTATTTTGCCACTCAAGACGTTGCTGGACACTTTGGGCCTCAGGCCGCTGTGGTATGGGTACACTGGTGCGCCGCTGTGCGCCTGCAGTGGCCGACAGAATACGGCCCATGCTGGTTGTCACGGGGCAATGCTTTGCATGTTGCGCGTCAGCAGTGTCGGCGCCGCTCTGCACGTTGACCTGCAGTCCACATGCACACTGTCTCCTGGTGCCCACAGGCATGCAACTCTTGCGAGGACATACTATTGTACTTTAGAAGTATGAGCTAACTCCCTGTCCCTCCGCGCCTGCCGCTTTCGCTCCCTGCACGCTTCACTCAGGCGGAGCAGGCGAGTGCATCCAGCTCCGCCTCGAGCTCCAGCTCCAGCTCCATCGCCAGCGAGCCCCCCCCGGCTTCTGAGCCCCCTACCATTGCTTCTCTGCAGCGGGACTACCCCATGCACCCTGCTCAGCAGCAGGACCACACCATAGAGCCTGCTCAGCAGCCCATGGCCAGCCCGCCCGCGGCAGACTCGGAGGCCGCCGGCACCGGCACCGGCGGCGGGGCCAAGCACAAGGGCGTCGTCGAGACGGCCAAGGAGAAGGCACAGGCCACGAAGGAAAAGGTAAAGAAGGTGCTGCACAAGGGCTGAGAGAGAGAGAGAGACGCCGTGCGCGCGCGCGCCAGGAACAGTTGCTCAGCAGCTCACTTTGCTCAGCAACGCGCCTTGCTCAGCAAGTCGCCCCTGCCCCGCTGGCGGGGGGGGCTGGGGGCGCTTGGCGCTCCGACCCACGTGGCGCCCTATTTGGTGACCTAGAACGGGGGGGGTTGCAGTTTGTGTGTGCGACGTGCGCTTCAAAAGTTTGCGCTTAGCCCGTCATGTATGGGCCCGTGTGAGGGCCAGTGACCTAGAAAGGGGGGGAGTTGCGGATTGCAGTTTTGTTTGTAACGCGGTTCTCAATTCTCTGTTTGGTCCCGTCGTGGATGGGCTTGTAATGCTACCATGTGTGGGTCAGTGAGCCGGGCCACGTGCCTGCGGTGACCTGGCCGAGTGCGGGCTTGCCTTTGGGTGACGCTGCCACCGTCCGTGAATACAGTGTAACATATGGCGCCCTGGCCGCGGTGTGCTGCACCTGCTCAATGGTGTGTCTGGCGCTTGTGTTTGCTGTATGTTGGTGCTTGGGCGCCTAGATGTCTACGCGTAGCAGAGGGCAGGTGTATGCCGGCCAGTGTGTGACATGCTGCGGACATGCGCACGCACCATGGCATGGCACTAGATGCTTCCTGCACAGCACATCCAACGTCTGCCATAGCAATCTTCTAGTACACCTCGCCCGTGGGCATGGCCTGCTGCCGTCACCGCCATAGTGCCACACCTGAGTAGCTGAGGTGCCGCCGTGTGATACGCTTGAGCACTGCACCACCCCCCACTGCCACCAAGCAACACCCCCCTCAAGCCATCTCTGGCCCCACACCTTCCACTGCTCTGCAGGTTCTGCAGCAGCCGCCATCCCCGTACATCACGCCCGCACGCGAAGCCACAGACGTGGCCCAGCTTGAGGGCCCTTCCTCCGGCGCTGGCACCGACGATGACGTCGCAGTCATGGTGGTCACGGGCACTGCTCCGGGTGCTTTTGAGAGCGCTCGCGGGCCAGTGGGTGAGGTGAGTTACACCGACCAGGTGGGCGTGGCTGTGCTTGGATGGGTGTGCTGCCGCCGTGTGCGGTCACAACAGCTGCTGCGTCTGAGCAGCAGCGTGGCTGCGGGGGCGGGGCGCTGGCTGTGAATGTGTGTGGGTCGTGCGGCTCGTCAGCTGCAGTTGAAGTTGTTTGTCTTGTGGCATTTGGTGCGCTTGCGAGGGGCGTGCGTGGAATGCAAGTTTGGCACGCGGCGCGGTGGCAGGCCCAGGGGCAGCGCGCGCACGCAAACCGCCTTTTAACTAAGCCTCAGGGTATTTGTCAACTGGCAGCCTGCTTTGGACCATGTGGCATTATGCGCGCTGCCCTTGATCTTACGTGCCACGTGTGCCGGACAACCCCCCGAGGTAGAACCTTGCTGACATTGTGCATCAATTGCACCTGTCCAACATAGCCCATCTCGCCATGTTCTCCGTCTCTCCGCCGGATTCGGCGCTGCCACAGCCGTCAGATGGCGCCCCCGCCGGCTTCCCGCCTCTGGGCGCGCCGCTGCTTCTGCAGAGGAGCGACTACAGCAACTTCAACTCCAGCGTTGGTGACGCTCCGCGCAGCACGCACCAGGGCAGCCTGGAAACCGTCGACTTTGAGAGTGGCGCGGAGGGCCGCCGCAGCACGCACCGCGCCGCCGCGAAGCCGGGCAGCAAGGAGGATGCTAACGCAACAGCCCTGGCCCAGGTCAGCCCTCGCAGCTGCAGCTCGGCCAGCCTCTGTTTCTTGGTTTTGTGTGCTGCTGTCCGCGGTGCGCCGAAAGTGGAAGGGGTGTTGGCCGCTGCTGCCACTAGGGCAGCTGCGGATGCTGGCATGGCAGTGTCACGCGCTACTGCATGCAGGTGCTGTTGTGCGCCATCCATGTTGCAGCGCATCCGCATGTTCGCTCTGCAACAGCAACTCTTTGCTGACATGACAATCTGTCATGGCGCGTGCGCCATTGCAAACGCCCCTTGTGCGGCTGGTGGCCTGCAGCTGACCAGCGCCGGCTCTAGCAGCAGCTCCACCAAGAGTGCTGGAGCCATGCAGAGCGTGCAGGCGGCCAAGACAAGGTTCCTTGACCTCGCCAGGCGGGTACGTCTCCGTGTGCAAGTGATGTCGACGTGAGCAAGCGTGAAGTCTCATCCCATTCAGCATGATGTGCCCACTGCTGTGCTGTGCATGGCACCTGCACATGATGCACTTCATGCGCATGCACCTGCTGAGGTCATGTGCCTGTATGTACTTCTTGAAGCACATATAGACTATGCTATAGTGTACACATACATGCGCATGCCATGGCATTGGGGCATACACAAGTGCCACAGCGCATGCGCCAAGCGTTGACAGGCTTTATTTGTGGGAGGCAAGCAACAACCTGTACCCTTTACTTTGCTCTCACCCTTGAAACACACGCTCAAGACCGGAACTGCTCACCTGCCGCATGCGCAGCACAAGGCGACACACGCCTTACCCACCATACCGCACACAATGTTGGCCCGTCTCTCCTTTTTCTGTGCCATGCGGCGGCACGCAGGCGCGCGTGAGGGCCGTTGAGAAGCGCGACGAGCTGGAGTACACCGCGTGGGGCCAGGCATCCCCTGGCGAAGTTGCGGACCGCCACCCCGCATTCCAAAGCGACGGGGGCACGCAGGAGGGCGCCCCTGCTGCTGCTGAGCAGGCTGCTGAGCAGCCCATGTTCCTGGGCGGGCTGCCCCTGTATGACGAGTCTAAGGTCCCGCCGCGCGAGGCTCCGGAGCCTGTGCCGGTGAGTGCACCCTTGAGACTGTTTTGGTGTGCTTGGTGCCTTGAAGCTTGGCGCGCGGTGCAGGGCAGCAAGAGGCTGCACGCTCTGCGTGTCACCTTGGCAACAGCACATGCCCTGGTGCATGTCTTGTCTGCGGGCAAAGCGGTCCTTATAGACTATTTTCCTGTGACTTGCGCGGAGCCTGCAGACTTCGATTCATATGCTTTTGGCCTTCCACAGCTAGGTGCGGCCTGTACCAATCCACACCCCTGCTTGCTCTGTAATATTGCAAGGGCGGCCATGTCTCAAGCTGTGCCCATTCCATCACACGCACGCACACCCTCACACCACGACACGTCGCCGCTGCTGGAATGCCGCAGGGGCTGGAGCGTGAGCAGGCCTTCCGCGCGCTGCAGATCAGCCTCGCCAGCAAGAGTGGCGAAACCTCTGGCGCAGCGAGTGCGGCGGCCAGCGAAGGCGGCAAGCGCGCCAGTGGCAGTGTGGGCAGCGGCGCCGGCGATGGCGACGGCAATGTCAACAGCTCAGGCGCTGCCAGCTCCAACGAGCTTGGGAGCACCAAGGACACTGCTGAGGAAGGCAGCAACCAGGTGCGCTGCTGCAAATGTGCGGCTGTGTGTTTTCAACGTGTACGTGCACCTGTGTGCCGGTGGCTGCCTGAATGCTGCACACAAGGTCGACACATTCATACTACAGTAGTATGTACTTGCACTTTGCACTTGGAGGTGTCCGCTTGACCCAGGACGCCTGGCATTTTATGCCGATACAGACATGAAAACAGCGCTAGGGGTCATCTGCAGCAACTTCATTCCGCAGCCGTACAGCTGTCACTGACATGGCTGGCATATGCTGACATACTTCACGTATTTCTGAAGTACAAAAACATTTGCTCAATATGCTGGTGCATACGCGCAGGCGCGGCAGCGCCGCCACCGCCGCCAGCAGCAGCCAAGTGTGCATCTGTCCCTGACATGCCACCCTGACATTTTATACCCAACATGGCATGTCGGTCCATGCGCGCAGGCACGGCAGCGCCGCCACCGCCGCCAGCTCAGCGCCCCCGTCACCACCCTGGAAGCTGCGCGCACGCAAGATGACAGCGCGCCCACCACCACTGCTGAGCACACAGACAGCGGCGAGCACCCTGGCGGCGCTGAGCAGAGCAGGGGCATGCCCGTCGTGGCGCGCGCCAAGCAGGCCACGCTCACCGCCAAGGAGCGCGCCCTGCAGAAGGCGCAGCACCTGAGGCAGAAGCTGGCGCGCAAGGGTTAGAGAACCGCGGCAGACGCAGAGCCACAGCGGCTGGAGAGTCATGGGCGGCTCGTCGCAGAAGCAGGATCGCGCCAAAAGCGGCAGCAGCAGGGACAAGGCTCGTGGCAGAAGCGGGATCGCGCCAAAGCGGCAGCAGCAGGGACAAGCAGTCATGTGCGGCAGTGCAGTGCATGGATGCGCGGATGGGAGGGAGGCAGCGCATGACGCTCGCCGCCCCTTGGGGCGCGGAAGCCCCACCTTGCAGTGGGCTGGGGTGGGTGTGCGGGTGTGTGTGGCAATGACTTGCGGTTTGTGGTTGTTTGTGGCAACTAATGTGGTGTGTGCAGAATTTCAAGTGAAATCGCGAGCGCAGGACAAGAGCAGCAGTTTGGACCATCATTTCAAGGTTGTGGTTTGTGTGGTTGTCGGCATTTGCGGGCTGCCATCATGTGGCAAGCGGCATGGCTGGGACCGTGTGCACTGCAGCTTGCAGCACCACGCAACATGCAGACTTCGAAGCATCCACCTCAAATTGCCGGCAAATGTACATGTTGGCTACCGTGTTCTTCACTGCCAGCTGTTGGGTGCCGCCACTGTACTCTACCAATAAGACGTGGTGCTTCTTGCTGGTTGCGACATCTGCCGGGCTTGGAGTCAGCGAGCATTTTCGCCCACACGGTCGGTGCCATGCGTGCACCCGCCACATGACATGACCACTGCCAGCGACACACGTGTGCCTCAGAGTGTTTAAGACTTGTGAGCTTCATTCTTGTGCTCATGCCACGCCTGTGCGCTGTCACTTCGGTGCGTTTGTTGTACGCGTCCACCACTTGCCTGCGGCTTACCGGCTAACGGCAGCACAGGGGCCAGGTCCGGGCACATGTGTGGTGGACTCACTCTATCGCCGCCTCCATCAGACCGGAATGAGGGGGACTCAGCCAGCATTGCCATTGAAGCTGGGAAAAGGTACCTGTTTTCCTGTCCGAGCACAGGCATTCGCGCACATAATCCAGTCTGAGTGTGGTGCACAAAGAGAGGAAACGGCCAACTGGTTTGGTATGCGCGTGGTGACCTGTCGTAAGAGGCAATGCATGCTTGTACAAGTATTTTTGTATTTTTTTTGCACTCCGCTTGTGGAACACCCTGGGCACGTGCTGCGCGCGTGACTGGCAGAAGCATGGTCAAACATGCGGTCCACCTGTTGCCAACAAGGACGGCGATGCTCAGCACTATACATGCGTCCTTTACTTTCCGTGAAGTATAAAACTCCGCCTAGGGTGCATAAAGCCCTGTGCACATGGCTTGCGTGAGACCGGGAAATGCATGATCAGACATGCTGTTGCTAGCGAAAAAGATGGTAATTGCTCAGCACGGGGCACTTCTAACTTCAGCCTCGCAAGCCTGGCATGTTGCCACAAAGCGCTACTCTACTGGATAACAGCCCCAAGTCCCAGGGATTATCATGGGACTATCAGGTACTGGAAGTATGTATATTAGTCATAGAGACCTGATGGCATGTATGCACCAGCTATACTACAAGATCTATGGGGGGGGCGGCTCCGCGGCCTGCCCTGCTTGAAATAAGCCCGTAACATGTTGCTACAGCACAACATGGAGTAGACACCCATGGCCCTACCAGGGGACCTGCGTTGCCAGGCACGTCTTCCACATATTGCGGCATGTGCACTTAGTCGCCATGTCGGCCGGAACCGGAAGCACGACCCATGGCCAAACATCAATGCCACCATTGGTCACCTGTCCCTGCAGTGGCTGCACAACATGCCACGTGTGCCACGCCACTCACTTCCTGCGGCGGTTGTCTGGTCGAAGCCCTGACCCTACCCACGTCGATCAATGCGCGTGGCAATGCACGTTATCGACAGGACTTACCTATGCAGTAACGCTGCAAGAGCAGTGGTGCTGGGTAAAGCCGTGGCATGCCCCCGCCCCCGCCCACCGCCCGTCCGCCCCGGTCCGCAACCTGCCCCGCCCTGCTGCGCTTGCGGCGCAATGGCAGCTCCTGCACGGTGGTGGGTTTCCAGCCAGCTGGACATGCTGCTGTCCGCGCTGCAGTTGCAGGCACTCAGCAGCGCGAAATTCAACAGGTGCAGCACAGCAGCACACAGAGGTCGTCGCGTGCGATGTGACCCACAAGTCCGCGGCGGCCAGCAGCGCGTGAGCCTTCGGCCACAGCACCCGCACACGGGCGGTCTCGTGGCGCCAGTAGAATTGTAGGGACGGCCTACTACAGTAGGAGCGGGGCCATTCCCCGCCCAGCACAGTGGCCGTCGTGATCTCGACGTCCGTGAGTGAACAGTCGGTTTCATTTTTCATGTTGGTGCCCTCAGTGGTCAGAGCGCAGAGCGTACCAGCGCTGCCCAAGGAGTACCGGGCAGCACCATTACGTGCTGGCTGCTGTGCTTACCATTTTCAAGCAGATAAAGCTACTGGCAGTGCTCGCCACAGCCGCGAAGCGTCAGACCCTGCTCGCCATCCCGCCAGTGTGTGTGTGCAACACTGCAGGTCCACTTCATTTTCTCAAAGTGAAACCGTCATGAAACGCTCGGTCCCTGTGATGTACGCGCGCACACTGTGCATCGGCGCAATGAACAGCGGAAGCTAGCTGCCAGAACCTGAGAAGCAGCAGAGTGAAAGGGGACGGCGACGCGAGTCCTCCCCCGCTGTCCCCGCGGTGCACTATTTCGGCAGCCGGTGCTTCTGCTGCCATTTAGGCCTCTGTGGGCCCCGTCGACTCTCGTAGCAGCCAGGGTTGAGGGGGTGCAAGCCAGGGCGCTGGTGTCCGACGAGCCCCACACTACGCGCTGTACCCTCTTGTGAGCGAACACCATAAGCTGAGCCGCAGCTAGTAGCACGAGGAGGGCATACTGACTGCGGCGTGTGTGTGTGCCAGCTGAGCAACTCAGGTGAGAGCAACTGTCTAGTAGTGCGCTGCCGCCGCCTGCCTGCTTGCAGCGTGTACGCGTGCCAACAGGCGTTTTCAAGCAGGTGTTTCAAACCTGCCCTGCGTGTTGGGCGGCGACGCTTCCGCCAGGCGGTCCAGTGCGCCAGCCTGCAAGCCCCCACCAGCATTGGTAGCAGCCATCGTGCACTGTTGGCAGGCGGCTAATTATGCTGCTGGTGGTGGCGTGGCGAGGGGTGCCATGTGCTCAACGGCACCAGTGCACGTCAACGCAGAAGAGGCACGTGCGCACAGGTGCTGCGAGCAGCACATGTGCCTTTTTCTGTCACAATGATCACCGGCGGCAGGTAAGTACTGTACGGTGCGACTACTGTGATGCTTTCATGTGCCTCGAAAAGTACTTCGTATGTGGTGTTGTGGGCTACAGCGTGTACTTTTGAGTAGGACCCTGCACCGCAGGCATCACTCAAGCGGGCTAGCACCCCCCTATCAGTGCATGTACGTAAAAATCCTTTGAGATGTCATGCACAGAAGATCTTGCAACCAGTCTGGTGCTACTACGCGGCAGTGAGAAAGAACCCTTGCTCAGCAGCAGCTGACCTGCCTGCTCGTGCTCCGGCCGCTGCCACGCCACACGCTCAGACAGCTGCCGACTGGCAGCCGGGGACGTCGATGCAGCAGCTGGCAGCTGCATCGACCTGAAAGGACCGTCGCCGCCCACCACGGCAGCAGCTGCGACGCTGCCGGCAGGGGATGCTCACGATGGCCGAGACGCGAATTGCACCTTGCACGAGTGATGAAGACGCGCCAACCCCGCAGCTGCTTGCAGAACCACCATCCGGCAGCGATGCGCACATCAGGCATGGTGGGATGCGGTTGGAGCCACTGGATGCCAGGCGTGACCGCCGCATTGCATCGGACAGCGGCGTTGGACAGCAACTAAGGTTAGCCGGCGAGCGGTTTCGCCCACTGGCCGCTGTGGATGCGGGTTGCTACATTGGGCACAGTCAGGGCTGGCATGCGCCGTCACAAGTGAGCGGCATTACCAGCAGTGCTCCGGTCAACCCTGTGAGAGTGAGTGGTACCGTTGCGCCGCGACAAGTGAGCGGCATTGCCAGCAGTGCTCCGGTCAACCCTTTGAGAGTGAGTGGTGCCGCCCGGAGGGCACAAAACGCTTCGTCAGTAGGTTAACACGTGCACATAACAGCAAGTTTGTGAGCACAGAACACAGGTACCGCACCACACACACAACGTGCACCTGTCATTGAGGTGCCTTTTTCCGTGCGCAGCCCAAAGCTCTGTGCAGCAACGGTACGCATGCAGTAACCACGTGGCAGCTGCTGTGCCGGCAGTGGCACCAGAAGCGGCGCTGCTCTGAGGCTGCACGGCGCAGAGGGGCGGTGCTCACCGCAGGTACCTATCTGTGCAGGTGTGCAGTCGCATGGCAGATGTGCCAACATTTTTTCAGCAGCGGTGCGCCCCGCAGGCCAAAAGGGCGCGTGTATCCCTTGCACTCCGACAGTAGGCGGGTGCCATGCCGAGCCAAGCACACATTGGCCGCCTACGACCACAACCCGGTGCAGCTCGGCACTGCTGGCGCAAGGGGGTGTGGCGCAGCGTGTCGTATAGCGCTGCGGCACCTGACGCCTTGCCCGCTGGTCCGTCCGTCCGCTTGCCTACTGCCCTCGCAGCGTTGTGACCCACTCTACTGCTGCATCGCCGCATGGGGATGCGTCTGGGGTGGTGCGCTACAGCGCGCTACCACAGTCAGCGCCGGCATACCAGAGTGCAGGGAGTGCGGGGAGCGCGGGGGCCTGCTGCGCTAGGTGAGGTGTTGCTGCTGCTGCTGCTGCTGCTGTACACGCTGAGTAGTGACGTGGCCGTAGGCTGAGCCCCTTGGGGTCCCTGGCCAGTGCACAGCCTACTTGTTTTGTATACTAGTTCGAAGTACTACTTGAAGTACATGTATACTTCGAAGTATATACTACTAGTAGTACCTCAAAGGTGTGCATTAGCTGCGCACCTGTACACGTCTACCTGTCGCGCACGCCATGTGCGCAGGGCTTTCCGCGCCGCAAGCGGAGTTTGAGAAAACCGCACGTGTGAAAGCTGCTGTACATGTCATGTGTGTACGGAGTGATCCAACTTCCAGCCTCAGACAGCCAAGAGGTCAGGAATGCTAACTAACAGATATGGCGCCATAGCCGAGGGACCGATGATGCTCGAACACCTCTTTATTGCCGTAGGCAGGCGGCCCCCTTAGGGTGTTGATGCTGAGCTCACCCCTCGTGGGAGAGCGCGGCCTGCCTGGCGCAACCGTGCCTCTCAAGTGACTTCTTGGCCATAGCAGGCTGACAACGCCAGCAGCCTCAGGCGCCGGCACATGCACCAAGCCTTAGCCCTGCCACAAGCGAGTTTGGCGCGAGGGGGCATTGTGCGCACAACAAGGGTGTTGCAAACATTCTTGCTAGTGATAGTGAATTGACGGAAAGTAAGTGGTCTTGTGCGTGCTCAGCGGGGGCGCACCCACCGCCGGCAGGCAGATCATTAGAGCCACACTAGTGCTAGCGCGCCATGCCTACAACATACACATGTGGCGTCAGCCGTCGGGCGGCGCAACCCACACCTGTGTGCGGTAGACGCGCCTCCCAGAGCCCACCCAGCGCTTCACTGGAGAGCAAGCCAGCGTTAGCTTGGCTCAGCATTTGGCTGCTTCAAATGCCGCTTACCATGTACCCACACACACTGCCCAGGGCGACCACCGACCATAGACCATGCCAGCAGCCTCCAATCTCTACTGCCGCTGGCACTGTGGTGGCGCATGCACGTGCAGATGCGGCGGCACGCTGCTGGCACAAACGTCCGCTGCCGGCGCCGCGGGCGCCGGGCTGCAGCTGCCTGCAGTGCAGGCGCCCTGGGAGCGGCCCAATCTGCACAAGCTGTGGCAGCAGGCCGTGCGGGCGTGCAGTCTCGCATACGATGACCCAAACCTGGAGGAGGCATTTCACCGGCATGCGCAGCCAGGCATCGTCCAGAATATGAAGGTGACCATGGTGTTGCTGCGTCTGGAGCGTGGCCTGGCGCAAGGGCGCTGCTGGCTAGCACGTACAGGCATGGGTTTGCGTAGGCACCCGCCGGTGCCAGCAGTCAGCGGTTGGTCGCCGTGCTGAGATAGTTTGCGAGTAGTGAGCAGCGCTGCCATAAACCCACATGTCACAAGTGCTGGTAGCGGGTGCACCAGGCAACTGCGGCGATGCGTTGTGGCACCGCCTTGGGGGAATGCATCACCATTCATGCTCCCGATAAATTACACGGCAAGCCATGTTGTGCGAAGTGCCCCGCTTGTGCTGTGCCCAGGCAGCCGCTGCCAGTGCACCTTGCAACCCACACCAATACCTCATGACTGATGCCTGCACCTGCCGCTGTGCTGTCACGTACAAACAACTCGTGTGTGCCGCTGCTGCAGATGGGCATGCTGGCCATGATTGCCTTTACGATCGCGCTCACGTTGATGGAGCTGCTGGCTGACTACAGCCGGTTTGTCACGGAGGCGATTGTGGGGTGAGTGACTGAGCTGTTGTCAACCGAAGGCTGGTCGCCCACTGGCACCTTGTGCTGCAGCTGCATGAAGTAGGTAGAGTGCCTTTTGCTTCCGGAGTAGTCGCCCGTGGCGGCCACTGCTGTGCGCTTATCCTCTGCCTCCTAAATTGTCAGCTGCAGGTAAGGCTAGGGTTTCGTTGCTGACAAAATTGTTTGAGTGGCTTCCAACCCCAGTATATTGCCACCTCCATTTAGTTTGTCCCTGCCAATGTCTGCCCGGGCGACCACTTCTGAACAAGGCGGCAGTGGTCGCTGCTCTTTTGCCTACAGCGTGTGCACGCTGGGCAGCGGTGCGCTCCGTGCCATAGGTGCATCGCAGTTCGTCGCAGTTGTTTGACGGCACTCACTTTACCCGGTGGCCACTTGTGTGACTGCCGTTGTACCACTGCTAGCTGTCCCATCAACTGCGAAGTTTGGTGTGTCCTACCTGCAGGGCGCTTTGAATTTGCTGCATGTGGAGCAGCCGGCGACACTGCAGCCGCCAGCGGCGCCCTCACACACACACGCTCCCCGCACCACCCTCACAAACACGTGCCGCCGCCGCCGTGCGCGCAGGGTGCGGGGTGCCAGCCTGGCGGTCATGATTGCCTTTGTGCCGCTGTCGAACGTGCACGCGGTGGCGGCGCGCATCGAGTGGGCGTGCGGCGCCGTCCACACTACGCTGGGCCTGCTGTACACCGTCGTGTACGCGCTGGGAACCGTGCACGGAACGGCCACGGACGCGGGCGCGCCCATCTACACGTTCTTCACGGGCGGCTGGAGCCTGCTCATGACGCTGCTGTTCACCACCCAGGTGTACCAGCTCAGGTGCGTGCGCGGCGGCGGCGGCGCGCCGCACACGTTTTGCCCTTGCCGCCGTGGAGCGTAGAGCTGTGTGCGCGCGCGCGCGTGTGTGTGTGTGTGCATCTGTGTGTGTGCGGTCGTGTGCTGCCGGGGAGCTCTTGCCACCTCACAAAGCATGCTGCAGGGGGTGGGTGCCGCCTCCACGTGAGCTGCCTCAGAGGCGTGCTCGTGGCGCCGCCGACGCAGCACACAGTAGCTTGGACGGCTGCGGGGCTGGTGATGTGTGCGGAGTGCTGGTCATGACACACACGGGAGGTGTCAAAGGGCATACCCCTGCGTATGCCCCGCAGCATACTGTGCAAGCAACAAATGCATGCACTGCTGTGAATGGTAAGCACCGCTCACTGACTGGGTTCACACTTGCCGCCACAGCATGCCGGCAGCGCACGCACACAGAACGGCGCATCACGTGCACGCGCCTGCCAGCGCACGACTCACAAGGAAAGCTCCCTGCTCTGCTTGTCGCCGCAGCGGACTGGGCGTGAAGGCGTGTACCGTGGTTGTGGGGAGCCAGTTTGTGGCGATGATTGTCGTCGGGCTGGCTGTCTCCTCTGATGACCCAGGTGGGTGCTTGGAAAAGTGCGGAACTTGAGGTTTGTTTGGGAGACGCGCTGCCAGCTGCCATAGCGTACAGTTGATATATCAGGAGAGAATTCTTTTGGCGATGTCAAGATTGGGAAGCCTCTATGTCTCCAGCTGCATTTCAGGGATGAATGAGTTGCACTGGCATCAAAATCTAAGCGCTACTGCCAACAAAGCACTGGTGGGGTTCCAGCACTGGTGCCTTTGAACAAAGAAGGGCCGTTGGAAGAGCTGTAAAAGCCGCATGGTACCAGCAAGAAAGCTGGCAGGATCTTGCATCTGGCTGTCCAATACCCGGGAGCCACACCCCCGCATTGCGTGTAACTTGCAAGGGGCACCGCGTCAGCCGACAGCATGTGCAAGATACCTGGGAGCTGGAGCACCATGCGCGCCGTAGCAGAAACGTGCAGCATCCACATGTCGCCAACAGCACTATTGTGCGCACATGCAATGCCCCTCCAAGCAGCCAGGGGAGCCTCAGCAAGTTGAAGTTTGCATACTTTTAAAAGCAAGTTGAAGTTGCGGAATCAGCTGCCAATATTGCGTATCTGTGCTAGCGTGTTTGCTGCCGGGCACACGACACCCCTCTCCCCCCCCCCCCTCCCACACAAACTCATGAACACCCTTGGCTAAGCAACCTC
Organism: Ophiocytium majus; assembly: GCA_032358315.1. NCBI lineage: Eukaryota > Xanthophyceae > Mischococcales > Ophiocytiaceae > Ophiocytium > Ophiocytium majus. Next base: position 23,705 of record JAULBY010040443.1, read on the forward strand.
ACATACCACTCATGTGCCACGCCGATACTGCAAACCAGGCGCGGTGATGGGGTGGGAGACCGCGCTGGTGCCCATCATGGCGGCCATGAACGCGCTGAGTGTGTGGGTGCTGGAGCGTCATGTGCGGGACGACTTCATGCTGCGGTGCAGCATCGCTCAGGCAGGTTGCCGGAATCGTAACTATTTTCAAAATTACTCCGTAATTCATAGCATAGTTTTGCCGTAACCTTGTGATACTTGCAACGTCTTTCGTAATGTTATGTGCTCAGCACAGGCCTGCGTCCAGGATTGCACCAAAAACGGATGAACTATGTGTCGTACATGTGCGTAGCGGCAATAATGCTGCGGCGCAGCATCGCTCCCAGGCTGGTGCAGGCGCAGCCCCTGCTGCTTGCATGACTGTCAAAATGGGCGAATAATGTGTCGTACATGTGTTTAACGGCATTTATGCTGCGGTGCCGCATTGCTCAGGCACTTTCAGGCGCAGGTGCTGCTCATTTCATCATCGTCCGTACCAGATGAATAGCTGTTGCCATGTTGCATTGACATCACCACCATGCACTGGCGGACAGTGCGTGGAATCGTGGAAGGCGTGGTCGCAGCTTCACGTGTCTGTGTGCGACACTGTGCAGTGTGTTGTAGCTGCCCGCACCATCCAGTGAGGAGTAGATGACGGCGCTACTGCCGCTACCGCGGATGCGCACACAACAGCTCACAGCCGCCAGTCTTGATGCCAGTGCTGCTGTCTACCGCTGCTGCAGCACGGCATGCGGCACCTGCGTGGACACTATGGCATGTGGGGGTTTTGGCAGGTGCACACCCGGTAGAACCCGGGAACTGAGGGAGGGTCCGGGCGCGCGCGCCGGGCGTGGTGCCCTCGGCGAGTCGTTGACGGATGAAGCCTCGCAGTTGCTCACTTCTTCGCTGCCTGCAGTGGGGGCAGCACGCGCTGCACGGCCAGCGCTGCTGCTGCTGCTGGGCACATTGCAAGCCATCACATGACCGCCACCCTCTCAACTCCACAATTTGGCGTCCTCCTACCACTTGTGGGTGCTGTGTTGGCAACATTCTTGTGCGCCACAGGAACGCAGGACACGCGACAGGGTGCTCAATTCCATGCTGCCACCAAGAGTGGCGCGCATGCTGAAGGATGGCCGGAAAAACGAGCAGGTGTCGTCCTTCTGCAATGGCGTCACCATACTCTTCACGTACATCACGGGCTTTAAGGTGTGATGGCGTGCGCTGGCGCAGGCGCACCGTCAGTGGCACAACACTGTGTATCCTGCGGCATTTGGCTCCAGTTTGTTGAGCTGGAATCACAGCATTCATCATTTGTAGCAGCGTCCATGATGGTGTGTACCTGGTACACGGATACTGTTGAGCGCATAATCATACCTAGACCTAGCAGTGGTGATTTGGTGTCATCCCAACAAGCTTTTAGTTACGTGTAGCGGCTGCAATGTGTGTGACACTCAACCGGCTCGCATGTGTGGCGTGGCAAAAGCACCACCACCCAGCATGCCACCTGCTAGCTGGGTACATGTTGTGTAGTGTGGGACACCCAACACTTCAGAAACACTTGGTTGTTTTGTATGTTTACATGTACTAGTAGTACTACTAGTAGTACATGTATTTGTGGCCGCCAAGGAGCTGACAGCCGGCCAGTGACCTCACGCAACAGCTGACCGGTAAGCGGCTGCGTGCGCCTGCCCCATCCCTGCCAAGTGCGACCCCCCATGAAAAAACATAAGTGAGGAACCCGCATGCTAAGGCGCCTCTGCTGCTGCTTCGCTGCCACGCCCACGCAGGAGCTGGCGGCCGGCGCCATCCAGGCCGAGCTCGTGTCCTTCGTGAACGGAATCTTCACCAATTTCGACCACGCTACGGACATGCACTGTGTGTGAGTTCCCTTCAACAAGATCAAAAACACCATATGCGCAGTTGTTGTGGCCTGGCGAGCAATTTGGGATAAGGGATCTGGAAAGTCAGTTGCGGCCGGCTGCGCCCGCCCGAAGTCACACGAACAAATTGCACGTGCATGCGTGCATGCTGATGGGCTGTGTGCACTGTCGCCTGGAGGCATCACGGTTAGGATTGGGCCATGACATGCCAACCTGCATCGCAACCACATGAACACGTGTGAATCGGACCCTCACTACAGCGGGCACGCTCCACATGCGGCATACCCACACGCTCATAACTCATGGAAACACAGCATGAGTGTAAAATACATTTCGGGCAGCCTGGCGACTACACCAATGGTACTTTCTGATACACCAAATGCTCATGAAATGGAAGCATTTAAGCTCGGCAGGCGGCACTTGTACTACAGTAGTAGGTGCCTGTGCGAAGGGCCGCCATCGTTGCCACCCCTTTCTTGCTTGTGGCACCATGGTGCACACGCCGTCCGTCGGGCGCGGCCAACCAGTCTGAGCCCCACATTTCACCTGGTGCTACTGGTCATATGGCCGCTCATGTCCGCCCATGCTAAACCCTGACCAGGCAGGGACCCCGCACGCAATGCCAACACACCGCATGAGGACCACTGACAAGCTAATGCACACATTCGGCGCCGCTTGCACGCAGGTACAAGCTGGAGGCGATTGAGGCCTCGTACCTGTGCTGCGCGGGGGTGCCGGACACGGAGCCCGCGGGCAGCGAGAACGCCGAGGACCGCATCCTGGAGATGGCCATCACGATGCTTGCCATCGCGCACCACTCGCAGTGAGTGCCCGGCCTGCTGTCGTACATCGAGGTGTATATGCCTCTTTTTAGTGATATGCTTCTCGAAGCACTTCTGAAGTACAACACCTCAAAGTAGTATACTTTGAAGTGCCGTGTAGGTACAGATATAGTAATGCTGGAAGTAGATAATGCACCCTATGTGTGTAAAAATATGCCGTTGCCACATGTATAAGCCCTAGAGATATGATAGGTAGTAAAAAGAGTTAGTGCCTGGGTGCTCTGCAGCAACGCGCTACACCCGCGGCGGGCTCTCAGGCGCGTGCGCGCACATCAGCACACACTGTTGTTGTGTTGATGGTGCAGAGCTGTGAGTATGTGTATGGGGGGCCACACACAGCGAGTGCTTCATGCAGCAGCATGAAAGGCCTCTTTGACCTGAGTTGGTGCAAGCCCTCAAGTGGGAAATGACTATACAGCCGCACACGCCACCCACTTGAGTGCATATTCTGCGTACCAATCACTATGGATCGTCTGTGATGCCCATCGCTTGGCACAATGCCGGAACACTTGCCCGCAGACTGCCGTCCATGCCTGATGGGGAGCAACATGATGGGCAGCAGCCCGAGCATGGCTTGCGACCAGAGATCAAGGTGAGCGTGGTGCCACATCATCATCTCCCTGCACCCCCTGTGCATTACACTTCTGTTATGCGAAAAAGCATGCCATGTTGCAGCACGTCTGTGTGAGCCATTGCGTCCGCCGTTTAAAAACACAAACTGGTGAGGCTGTAGCAGCTGACAGGCACGGGCAGCGTCTTACCCACACTCACGCCGCCGCCACATCATACCTGTGTGTGCAAGGGCCTAGTGAGTGCCATCTGAGCGCCAGTCTTGTGTGTTGCCGCCCTGCAAGCGCAATGAATGTGCGGCATTGAAGTCTGTGTCCTTAACACAAGCCATGCCAGTTTCCGAGTCATTCGCACTCACGAAAGTGTGCAGCGCACCTTGGGTCATCAGCGGCGGCATATGTAAACTGGCATTGGCGGCTGCGTGCTGCACACACCCATTCGCAGGTCGGCATACACAGCGGGCCGGTGGCTACGGGGGTGGCGGGCATTAAGGCGCCAAGCTACAAGTGCTTCGGCGATACCATCAACACTGCGAGTCGGATGGGGTACGTGCAAGACGGGTTGCGCACTGGCGCACACTGACACTCACTGTCTACGAAAAGAGTTGCCGGCTCATGGTTATTGTGTATACAGGGTGCCATGGCAAGGCTGGTACGTACAGAGTGCGCCGTTGCCAGGTTCCTGTTTGAAACTGGCAGCCTCCCATTTTTGTGGTATGCTCAAGGCCGCATCTGCTGCCGTGCGCACACGCACACGCGCTTGCAGCTCCACCGGCGCCAAGAACCGCATCCAGCTGAGCATCTCGGCGTATCAGGGACTGAGCGAGCGCTACAAGCAGCGCTGCGTTGCGAGAGGAGGGGTGGAAGTCAAGGGAAAGGTGCGCCCAAGCTGCTCACCTGCAAGCACCACTGCCTAAAGCGCAGCGCTGCCTGTTCTGCTTGTTTTTCGGGGCCTTGCATTTTATTTACTCGCCCTGCCTCCACGAATCAACATCATCACACACTTATATCATCAAGGGACGCTCTCCTGGGTGCACCTCATTGAAAGCGCCGACATGTTGAGTGGTACAGCGCGGCAAGTGCACCTGTCTCGATTTTTTTTCCAAGGTGTGCAAGCACCCTCGATGTGTGTACAGCACATGTGCACAGTTGCATTCCTTTGTAGCGCCTGGATCTGTTTAGTTCTACGTTCGTCGTCCTGTTATTTGTTTAAGTTGGGGGCAGTTAGGGCCTGATGGGCAGCATTCAGTCATAGCTGCATCAGGCTCGAGGTGGCCCAAGCAGTCAAGGCTGGCGAGTGTGTGGTGCTGCGGCAGCCACCCCAGTGCATCACAGACCATGCCTCCTGTCGGCCACGGCCTATAGCCACGCTCATGCACCGCATTCACTTTAGCACGTAGGCTGGCGGGCCACCAACACTTGCATTGGCTGCCTGGTGTGTGGTGGCGGGCTGAGCTGATACTGTGGCACCATGGCTGCGGCCGCTCCTGCGCTGTGCTGCAATTTTGCGCACAGGGCATGATGAAGACGTACTGGGTCGACTGCACCGAAGAGGCGCTCAAGGCACGATATGCAGAGGTGAGCTCTCACGAGTGACAGTGCCAGCAAACAATAAAATACTCCAAGTGTATACTTGAAGTACATGCTTCTGCATACAATTCGAAGTACACACATGTATGTACGAGTTGACACTTTAATACAAAAGAGTATACAAATGTACTTCAGTATATAGTATCAGTAAGTACGAACTAGATGTACCAAGCTATGCACTTGCCGTCACAAGCAGCAGTGCACACCTACGACATGCGGTCACAGTGTAGTAGTACAACACTGTAGTACTTCGCAGTAGTATCTATCACATGCGCCAAGTGTGGGTTCACACAACTGCTTGCGGCGAGTATGGCTTGGCAGGATGGTGTGTGAGCTGGCCAGCATGATCAAGAAAGAAGCATAGTGCGGTGCCGCACACAGTGGCCTGCGCCTTAGTCGCAGTACATCTGGCCCAGCCCCGCATGCTACCATCTGTACAAATGTACGTGCCCGTGCTTCTCCGGGTAGCAGTGCTTCACAAAGAATTCAATCACAAAGCTACCAAAAGTATGCGGTCCCGCCACGCAGGCGAGGCATGCGTAGTGGCCAACTTCGAAACATGTGCTTTACCATATGCGCGCACACCAGGAGCCCCATCAACGTGGCTGCTGTACCCAGGTGCGATGACGGCCAACTGCGCCGCTGCTCCTGGGAGAGGAGGCTCTGGCCCCAAGCGCCTAGACAGTGCCGGACACTTTTCAATGAATTCACCAGGTGCCAACTCAGAGTAAGCCACGCAATGCACTTCAACTGCCACACCCTTCCCCCCCGCACGCCTTGCTGCGCAGTTCCAACAATTCCGGCAGACAGAGAACGTGTACGACCCCCAAGTGCGCGAAGACGCCTCCAGCCAGCACATGCTCAGCAAAGACCGCGACCTGGTGGAGTCCACCCTGGAGAACGTCAGGGTGAGACAAAAATCCTACTGTGGTACCGGTGATTGATAAGTACTTTACCTCGGAGTATAACAAGTACTGTACATGTACGCCTGTGTACTGTATGCTACAAGTAGTACTTCAGAAGTTCTTCTATACTATAACGTAGTACCGGTATTATGTTTCAGAAGTAGTAGCTTTTTTCAGACGTATAAGGGAGTGCCGTGACTTCGAAGAGATGTGTCATGGATCTATGCTAGTAGTTTAATTCCGAAGTGTACTATCTTGGGTGCGTTGCCGCAGCCTGGCGCGCTCTCCCGTCGCAAGAGTGCCTGTGTGCTGTGGTTTGTGTGACCACATTTGCTGCCTGCACCAGAGCTCTGTCTGTCTGCGGGTCCGCCTCTGCCCAGCATCCCGCAGCAGCAGCTGCTTTTGACGCGTATGCCGTCAGCATCATGCACTGGTGTGGCAAAGCATGGAATGCCCGCCCCGTGTGGCGTCACAGCATGTGCATATGGCGCTGTTTGTTCGAAGTTAGCAAGGTAGGCTTTGTGCATGTGGCTTGTGGGGAAAGGGTATTGGTCATGTGTGCAAGAGTGGCACGGCAACACCTGCTGGCCCTTTCAGTGACCACAAGTGACCACACACTCCGCAATGCCGCCGCCGCCGCTGTCAACACAGGTGCACAAGCTGCAGTTCAACCTGCGCCGTGGCAGGCACGATGAGCCGACCAAGGCAGCGTTGCTGACACAACTTGAGGTGAGATGTGACCATGCGTGCCCAGAAAACCCTACCACCACCAGTACGTACATCAGAAATGCGTACAGCAGCCATAGGATGCCGATCAAGCCGAGGGTACCGACTGTTCACAGTGCGTGTCTGCTGTGCCGCCCACCCTTCACAGTGTGTGCCGAGGTATGCTTCAAGATCAGTGCTTGTTGTCTCTCAGCGTTTTCGGCATTTTGAATTGATGCGCTTTGCACACCTGGAGTACACCTGGCGCACCGCAGCAGGAAAAGTGGCAGTGGTGTTGTAGCAGTCTTAGGCTGAATAGCCGCGCACCATTGCCTGTGTAGCAATCAAATTGGACCTGGCAAGTGCACACTACGCCAGTCTCTGCTGCAAGCCGCGCACCATAGCCTGTGTAGCAATCAAATTGGACCTGGCAAGTGCACACTACGCCAGTCTCTGCTGCAAGCATCTTGGTCATGCCTGACGCCGCACAACACTGCTGGGTGATTGTCGCTCTTGGCTGCCGCCACCTGCAGCAAGGCTACAGGACCCTCCTCACCACATCTGGGCTGTGCTACGTGCAGGTGCGCCAGCCACCCAGCGCATACAAGTGTCCACAAGTCCGTGTTACAGCCTTGCCTACTGCACATGACTGTACAGAACGCACAATGCATGCAAGTGCCCGGGTTGCCTGTTTTGCGAAGCCGAGGAGCGGAAGTGCAGAGAGCTTTGCTTTGAAGCGCCAAAGCTGAGGCGAGCTGGCCGTGCATCGTGCTCAGGCACTGTCAAAGGCACGTGCGTCGCATGTTGTGAGTGACTGTGTCAGCAGCTGCTTGCAACATCCATTCCCCTCATGCGTTGCGGCTCTGCCGCCCTGCCACGCAGAGAGTGCTGCTTGTGGCGCTGGTGGCGACGACCATCCAAGTGTTCTGTGACATTGTCACTGAGCTACCCGACGTGCACAACAAGGACGCGTGGCTTGCATTCAGGTACGCGCCCAGACCGTGCTACTCAATGCCCTCAGTGTCACAGCCAGCGCCGGCCTGGCGGCAGACAAAGCTGGCTTCGTTGCCACCAGTAGCGGGAATCAAACGGATTTGCATGTTTAGCGGTTCTTCTTGGCTGTTCAGCGCGCACATGACACTGCAGGCGACAGGCAGCTACTGAGCTGCTGGTTGGTCAAATATGCAAGTGAATCAGCACTGCGCTGCCCCTGCGGGCGGTTGCGCCCTTTGGTGCGGAGTGAAGCCAAGTGGCTGCGCCCTTGCAAGGTGGCAGATTGGGGGGGGGCTGCACTGCTTGGCGCCACAGGCAGTGTACGGTGCAGCGTTGGAGGATGGTTGCACCCGCGTAACGTCAGCTGACGCAAGCACCTATGAAAGTATGCACTTGTATAAGTAGCATGAACCAGGAGCACAGAGCTGGAGCGAATACAGGCCCAGAAGCGAGCATAGGTTAACTGGTCACCGCATCCGATCACAGGGGTTTAAATGACAGTCGTGGCCATGTTTCATGACGCATGCAAAACCATTTGACATGAGCCAGGCACTGGCGTACCGCCACAACTCCCTCACACACGCCATGCCCACGCTCCAGGTGCGCAGTGGCAGGGGCTGGCGTTCTCCCCGGCAATACTCGCGTTCTCAGGAGAAAGCACTGTGCGTCTCACACAGCCGCTCGCGTTAAGCGCGCGCGCGACCGCGTGTGTCAAGGCCTGTAGCCGCAAAGTCAGTATGTGCAGCGACGCACTCTGCCTCTGACGGAGCAAATTTACTCTTCCGTGCATTCAGACACCTTTGCAGGCAAAACCGGCTCCTCATGCCTCACTTAATGCCCCATCCCCTCCTGCCACCGACCCACACAGGGGCCTGTCCATCGTGGTCATCGCTGTCGTGCTTGGGGTCTCCACGGTACCTAGTCTTGTGCCACTGCTGCAGGAGGCCACGGCCGCTGGCGCGGCCATCTATGGTGCGTTCCCGCCTGCAAAGCGTAGCTTGGTGCCTATCCTGCAGCATAGCTTTTCCAGCATCTGCTTGCTTGCTGCAAATCACGTTGCGAGTGGTTAATGGTGGGCTGCCTAGTTGGACCCGGCGGCTGCACCCACGTGCGGCGTGTTGCCATACTTCACGGGCATCACGCGACATGAAAGCAAGGCTGCGGCAGGCGTGGCTGTCGACCTTGTCTTGACTTCACACACTGTGGTCATTTCTGAAGAAGGCAGGTACACCGAACAGGCGTAGCTGACTCCTGCCCGCCATCCCCTCATACTTTCGCATCTGTCGTGGCAGTGCTGCTGCTGAACAGGTACATCAGACGGGTGTAGCCGACCCCTGCCCACCGTTCCCTTCTGCTGCTGCATGTGTTTTGACAGTGCTGCTGCTGAACGCGGACCTGTGGCTGCTCCACGAGCACCACCACACGGAGATCAACCTCTTTGCGAGTGTGACGGTGTCGGTGCTGCTGCGGCTGCGCTTCCCCTACGTGGTGCTGCTGAACCTGGAAATAGCGGCCATCTGCACCGTATCCACCGCCATCTGCCTGCTGGACACGTCACACGTGGCGGAAGGGTGAGCGCCCACAGCGCCTACCAGGCACTGTCTCGTCTGACGGGTGTTGCCAGGGGCAGTTGCTGTTGTTGGACCGCGACGGTGGGAGGGCGCGCGATTTTATAAGAGCCGCTCAAGAAGTACTACATAGTACTAGTAGTACACAAAGAAGCCCTGTTGGTAATTGTAGGTACTGTGCATCATCCCTAGCCCTCAAGGGCACTGACCGGCGCGTGTAGGTGTGGGGGCTGTCTGGTGTTTTACCAGGTGGACAAATCTCCCCACAGGCTCGGCAGGCGTCTTTGCCCCAGCCAGGGCTGTATCTGGGCTTAGCGACCTTTTAGGTTTATTCCCCAAAGTGATTCACTCGGGCGTCTTCTGTAGCTGAGAACAAAAAAGAACAAAAATGACTACCTCAAAAGGCTCAATACAGGCAATGGCCGTTGTTGGACCCATATGATGCGGGTCTCGGGGCCACTCAAGACCTGCACAAGCAACGTACAATGCCGTACTTGTAGTGACGTTAGCATCTACTATAGCCGACAGCGCAAAGCAATGCGGGGGGCAGGTTGCTGTTTTGGAGCCAAATTATCCCCAAGGTGGCTTTCCAGGTAGCTTCTAAACTACTTCTGAAGTACATGGAAGTTTTACTGTGGATGCATCGAAGTATTTACATGGGTACTTAGAAGTATGTACAAAATGACACACGGCCTGTGAGGCCAGAGAATTGGTGTGTGCATCACAGCCGAGCGAGGCTTTTTGAACCAGCATTCCCTGCCGAGTGCTGGATTCAAAGATGAGAGAATGGAAGCCGCCCCGTGGCACTGCCGCCCTCACTGACAATGCCTCTCACGGTAGACCCACCGGCAGCGGTGTGACACGCCGTACTGCAGCTGTATGTTCCCATTCCTCCGCATTGTGTCACATTGGTTAATACTTCTAGTACTCCAAAAGCGTTTTCATTATCCCTAATGAAGTTCGCATCACACTGGAGCACCACATGCCATCCAAACACTCTACAGGCTCACACGAAACCAGCATGCAGTTTGGTTGCAAATATGGCGTGTTTATGGCGCATGGATGTAGCACGCCGTACACCACCTACAAACATACCACCGTACGTACTGCAAGTAGTAGTACGGTACATTTTGTTGCAGCCCAAGCGGCTCAAAGCATGCATTCCTATGGCTTGCCTGTGCCATGCGCCTGCCATGCAGGTACCTGGTGTTCGTCTATGCCACAGCGGTGGTCATGATGTGGGCCTCCTACAGACGCGACCGAGAACTGCGCTACGACTACCTGCACCAGCGCATACAGGCCGGAAGCAAGGTACGCTGCAATGCGTAGGCCTGTCACTGTTTTTCACTGTGCGGTGCACTTTTCGTCTGATGGCCAAAGCAGTAACGCTTGTGATGCGCTGCTGTGCCCATTTACAAGCACTTGCCTGCGTCCTGCAGCACGAGGTTTCAATGGGCATGTGTTGCACACTCTGTGTGATGGACCGTGCAACCGTGTGCTGACCTGAGTGCAAGGTGTCACAGCCGCTGGCACGCGGCGCTCACGTGCCACTGCCTGTGTTTGGTGCCAACTCTGAGCTTGGCAGCAGTACAGCGCCCACAGCAGGTCTGATTGACATGACACGCGACACAAGGCTGGCGCGCACCCCAACATTCACCTACAGCAGCAGCTAGCGATGGTGTCAGCTCACGTCTGGTGCACTGTGCTCCGGTTTTCCTCCCCGCTCGCAGGCCAAGAGTGAGGGGCTGCTGAAGAACATGCTGCCCAACGCGCACCACGTGCAGGTGAGCCAGCTCTCTCCATCCCTTAGTAAATGCCAGCCCGCACCCGCGCGCCAGCACCACCACAAGCACCAGTTCCACAAACTCACGCCTGTGTCGCATGCCCATGCACACACACATGCAGCCCGCCCACACGCGCTCCTTCACACATCTATGTGCTGTGAGGTAGTGGCTGGAGGCTGTGGTGCTCTACGGCGGGCCGGCCTGCCCACACGATGCACCGCACGCTTGTCAACCTGGCTCCAAGTGTTCTGTCCCCCCCCCCCCGGTGCTGCACTGCACAGAGCCTTCTGGCCGACCAGCCCGTGCTGGACCACCTGTCGGACGTGACGGTCATGTTCACGGACCTGCAGGGGTACACGGCGTGGTGCCACAAGCACAAGCCCACCGACGTGTACCGCGTGCTCAACAAGGTGCGCGTACACACAGCGCACCCGCGACAACTTAACGCTCTCATTCAATGCGTACTTCAGAGGTATGCGGCTCAATACAGGGTTTGGAACCACTGTTAGTTACAGCGTCACTGCTGTACTGATGATGCACAGACCGTCAATTGGTTCAGTGCAGGTTAGCTAAAGTGCGGGGTGCAACGGGGCTGACACTACCCGCATGGAGTTGTGAGTGCACTGTGCCGGTGTTTTGCCCCGACAGCGTGATGTGGTGGCGGCCAGGGTGCACAGCGCGGCACTGCTAGCGGCACTGCCCTCACTCACAGCAGCCTTCTGGTGCGGGTGTCGCACCTCCAAGCCCACAACGGCGCAACGGCGCACGCAGACTTGCCAGCACATGCCATTGCACCACGGCACGCCGGTGCCGCATGGGCACTGCCACAGTGAACGGGCCTGTCTTTGCGTCTATATAACACCAAATGCGTAAACATACTTCGAAGTGTATACGTACATTATGTGTGCATGTATGCTGAAGTACATACTATCATTGTTATTGGAGTGAAAATAGTATAATAATGATAATAATAATAACGATAATAATAACAACGATAATAATAATAATGATTATAATAATAATGATAATAATAATAATGATTATAATAATAATGATAATAATAATAATGATAATTATAATAATGATAATAATAATAATGGTCAATTATGGTATTCTCATTTTTTTATCATGGTCATTTATGTTACCTTACTACCAGGTACCTATCTTGGTATTTTATAGTCATTTGATTTTAGTATTATCTCATTTAGGTATTACCATTGCTTTCCTTTCGTTTTTTGAAATCATAACAGTAGTCATAACAACACAGATTGCTATGCACCACGTTGTAGAAAAGTGTACAAACACATGTACATCCATATGGTATACTTTGGCGGCTTGCCAAGCCAGTGGTTTTGTTTACCACATGTGCACATGCGCAGGTCTACGCCGCCTTTGACCAGCACATTGACACGCTGGGTGTGTGCAAGCTGCATTACCATCAGTGATATATATATACCTATAGCAGAAAGGTAGACCTTTGCTTCCAAGAAGTACTTTTGAAGTATATATATTGGTGTACCGGCATACTTCGAAGTACGCTTAAAGATCCATTTGACAGGGTTGCCGGAATCGATATTTCGGGACATTACGGTCAACGGTAATTCCATCACACCCGCTGCAGGTGCGAACAGCAGCCTACGATGCCTTTACTTTTGTGATGGTCCGACTTTGCTGAGCACACAACATTATGGAAGATGTTGCGAGTATTATAAGGTTACGGCGAAATTACGCTACAAATTACGGAGTAATTTTGAAGAAAATTACGATTCCGGCAACCCTGTGCACCATTTGGCATGTTTCCAAGTCTGTTGTGTGTGTTGCACTGCATGTCCGCATGCGCAGGTCTACAGCGCCTTCGACCAGCACATCGACGCGCTGGGCGTGTGCAAGCTGGACACCATCGGCGACGCCTTTGTGGTGGTGGCGGGGCTCGACGGGCACAAGAGCAAGGTGGGTGCGCCTCTAGACGTCCGTCCGACGTGGGCCCCAGCGGAAGCGGGCACAATGGTGGCCCCACATTGAATGAGCCGCAGAGGCGAGGGAATGCTGTCATATGTGAACTGCCGAGCCATGGCTGGACCAAGCTCAGCAGCACGTATGTCACCTTGAAAGGGTCTGCTGATGTCCGTCTGACGCGGGTCCTGGGCCAAAGGGTGCACTCCGGTCGCTGCACATTCCTGAGCCGCACAGGCCAGAGGCAACCGCCGTGTGCGCACTTGCGGGCTGTGGCTGGCTTAAGGCTCACTGGCATCTATGGCACCTTGAAATGTCTGTTGCGATTGGGGAAAAATCGCACCGTGCCATGTTGGTAGGGTTGCAAAACTCCGTTCCCTGTCACGCCTTTTTCCTGTTAGAACACGTAATTCCGGAGCTCACTCCAGTACGCCGCAAGTCATGCAAGAGCACCAAATGCACCCCATGCACGCCACGTGTGCGCACAATTATCGCGCTCACTTCTTGTGCAAAAATACTGTGTGCACGGCGCGCATGGAGCGTACATGTGGCGTACAACACCTTCGAACACATGGTGGTATTTATTTTTTGGCACCTTACACATTGGCTGTCAATGTCCACTGCTGCCCCCGAACAGCCAGTGTGTGCGCCAAGTCACCACACTCTTCCTGCCCACACATAACACCTTGGTGCTTGCAAAGGGCTGGCTCGATCCATCGTTTTTGCGCCAGCAATGGGCACCGCAGCTCAGGCTGCAGTGATTCGCGGGTGTGTGTGCCTGCGTGTGTGTGTGTTCCTGTGTGACTGCAGGAGGACCATGCCATGGCCATGGTGCGCTTTGCTTTCCGGATGCTGTTTGAGCTGGAGAGGATCAAGGCCAAGGATGGCCTCACCCTGGACATGCGCATTGGCATACACACAGGTGCGTGGCGGAACGCGCGCCCCTACGTATTTTTTTTCCGGGTGCCTTCACTGAATGGATTCCACTTTCTCTGTACATTTGGTTTTACTCTGTTGAATGTTCGAGTATTTTACCATTCCTGTGGACATGCGCATCGGTATACACACAGGTGCTCAGCATAGCGCGCCCCTACGTAAATTGTTTTTCGCATGCCGTTACTGAATGAACTCTATTATGATTAAGCACCTGTTGTACTTTTGTCGAGTATTTAGTTTCTTTACCTTTCCTGCTATAGCACCCTCTACGCCGTGATAAGCAGTTACACAGGGCGTTGCGCTGCAAGTGCCAGAGTGTGCGCGTGCTGGGCCCATCTTCTGCGCTGGCACCACTGTGCACTGCTACCCCATACCTGCGTCAGCATTTGCTGCAGCTGTGCGTGGCCAGCCGCCTGTGCACCCTTGCTCGTGCGGCATGCTCAATCTGCATTGATGCGCACCTGCGCTACCCTCCCACTCGCCCACTGTACACTGCCGCGACCCTGAAACTTAAGTGCAAGCAAATTAACTGCTTGGGCTGCCCTTGGCACTGAGCTCAGGCCCAACCATAGGGTCCGTGATTGGGATAAAGAAGCCGCGCTACCTGGTGTGGGGCAAGACACCTCTCATCGCCAACGAGCTCGAGTCACGGGTGAGTGCCCGTGGGGTGTGACGCAGCGGACGCCACATGTTACATGGGTTTGCGCAATGTGGGCGAGCACTCTCTAGCACCCGCAACTGTTGAATACAGGGCCACGAGGTGACAGTTCCACTGCTACTTGCAGTACATTGTGCATGCATGACCTGGGTTGTTGCAAACTCACCAAGCGCAAAGCAGTCAGCTGCTTTCCTTTTAGTGCTACCATGGTTAAATACTTCTGAAGCACTTTTTTTTTTGGAGTGCAAAGCAATCAGCTACTTTCCTTTTAGTGCTACCATGGTAAACTACTTGGGAGCACTTTTTTGAAGCACGTATACTTCAGTAAATGTGGCTAGTTCCTCTGGAACGCGTGCGCACGGAACATGGCATTGGCATCGCTCCCCGACATGGGGAAGATGTCTTGCTGGTTGTTGCTGTACCGGACTACCTCATCATGTGCCCTAGCGGTGCTTGCTCCCGCCAAGCCACATACGCCATCACATGATGCATGCAGCGTTCACAGCATATACATGCATACCTTCCTACTTTTTGAAGTACGCCACTAGACATATACCGGTACCACATATTACTACATTATGATTATGTGCACATACTTCGAAAGTACCATATAGGTATGTGAAAGAAACCAAAAAGGTGACTGAGCCCAGGTACTCCCGTGGCTGGGGCAAAATGCCAGGCCGAAGCCTGT
>JAULBY010040444.1:0-13579 GCA_032358315.1 Ophiocytium majus
GGGACTCCAGACGGCGGTATATCCTATGGCGGGCCGGCCTGCCCACTCGGACGCCCCGCTCACCTCTCGACCTGGCTGCGGCGGTGGTGACATGACAGAGCAGCATGCACACACACACACACACGCTCGGCTGGCGCAAGCCACTGGCGCGCTCTCTCACCGCTGACCACGCCAAGAAGTCCGAGATCCAGCTGTCGAGAGGGCCTGTGGAGTAGTAGTTGCTGAGCACGTCCTGCTGCAGCTGCAGCATGTCGGACTGGATGGCCGGATCCGTGACGTCGACGCCGTCGAACGCGAGCTGCAGAGGGGAGCCGTCGTCAAATTCGAACATGCCATAGGAGCGCGCGGCGTTGACGTACTCGCGCGCGTACGAGGAGTCCGGCAGCAGGTCCAGCAGGTTCAGGCCCAGCTGCACCTGTTCCCCCGTGTGACATGCACATGGCATTGGTACGCGAAAATCACATGAAATGTTGTGTCAGCAGAGGGGTAGTGTTGGGCAGGGTGGCACGGCGCATGCGCATGCACGGCAGCGGCAGCCGCAGCGGCGGTGCTCAGCAGCAACAGCAGCAGCGGCAGTGGCAGCGGCGGCAACAGCCAATTCTGCTGAGCTCACAGGCTGGCGCTGCACGGCATGTATGTGCTTCGAAGTATATACTACTAGTAGTATGTGAACTGCGCACGTGCGTGATGCCACAGATGCACACGTCGAGCAGGGATGTAAAAAATCTCAATCTAGGAGCGATAAACTCTAGGTCTCCCCACCGCTAGGGGCCGTCACCTTGGGCGGACCCGTGCAAGGGGTGAACAAAGCAAGGATAGCGCCTACGAAGGCAGCAAATCTCGCACCTACCGCAGTGCAGATTCCATCATGGAGGGTGATGTGTTCGAGGGGGGTAAATGTGTGCCCCGCGCACCTGCGTGGTGCCCCAGATGCAGACGCCGAGCAGGCCCAGCAGCAGCGTGAGGGCGACGGCCGCGCCGGGCGCCGAGAGCAGGAGAGGCATGAAGCGGCGCTTGAGAAGGCCGCCGACCTTGCTGGCGCTGCCGGCCTCGACCTGCACTGGCATGGCGGCGAGCTGTGGCGGCAGCGGCGTGTGGCGGCGGCGGTGCGGGGAGAGTGGCGTGTGAGCGGCACAGGCAGCAGGCTGTGGCACACAAGCAGGTGGTAGGCTAGCCGCAGCTGCCATGGCATGTGCGGGACAATAGGACACCGCTGGTACACCAGGCAGCAGTGTGCGCGGCAGAGTATAGGGGCGCCAGCAGTGCTCAGCAGACGCAGCACCACTCACAGACATGAGACACGCATGGAGGGGAGTGGTGGCGGCGGCGTGGTGCTCACCGGTGTGGCTGCCGCAGTAGAGGTCTCGGCAGCGGTTGTGGCGGCGGGGGCGGTCTTGCAGCACAGCAGGTCATAGCGGCGCGCGCGCTGGCGGTCCGTGTCCCACGCGATGAGCGCAATGAAGGAGGGCACCTGCAGGGCACAGAAGACAGGCGCCTTCTGCTGAGCACTGCCCACACCACATAAGTAGCTGTATACTAGAAGTATATATATATGTTTCTGAAGTATGCTACAGTGCAGTCTCAATCCAAGGCGCGGCACAAGAGACACTTGTCACGTGGCTGGCGGTGTTCAAGCACACAGTGCACTTTCGATGCAGGCCGGCGGCACAAACGCCCGCACCCCGTTACAATACAGGGCTATCTATGTCGCGCGGAAGGCACCACTGCAGCGCACACGCACAGCAAACGCTTCTAGTAGGACACATGACACCCCGCACCGTAATTATGGGCACTGTTGGTGCACTCGAGTAAAGCACTTGAGTATACACCACACTACAAAGAGCACAAAGTCGAAGTACATCATGGGCACTGAGGGTGCAGTCGAGTGAATGCTTGAGTATACTCGGGAGACGAGCACAGGACAGCCCACCTGCAGCACAAAGTCGAAGTACATTATGGGCACTGAGGGTGCACCTGAGTAAATACTCGAGTATACCCGGCAGGCAAGCAACGGACAGCGCACCTGCGGCACAACGTCGAAGCACATCACTGAGGGTGCACTCGAGCAAATACTCGAGTAAGTACTCGAGTATACCCTACCAGACAGCGCACCTGCAGCACAAAGTCGAAGCCGACGGCGATGCCCGCGTAGAGGCAGAAGTACTTGATGGCGGGGAGGGTGGAGCTGGCGCCGAGCATGAAGACGAGGAAGTTGATCAGGGAGGTGTACAGGACGCTCAGGCCGCAGCGCCCGCACGCCGCCGCAACTCGCTCCGCCGTCGGCAGCTCCTGCGAGGAACAGCGCGCCGAGCGGGGGGGGCAGGCGCAGGGAAGGGCGGGCGGCGGAGGGGTTGGCAGCGCTGGTGAGTGTACTGCAGCGGACGCACCATCTGCACAGCAGAAGGTCACGCGCGCACAAGTGGGGCGCAGTGACGGGGGAGTGCAGAGAGGGGCGTGCCAGTGGACGACTGACGAAGGCAAGTGCTTGGGTGTCTCTGGCAGCGCCCCAACTTGCCGCATAGCGTGTGCACTTAGCCACGTGTTGTGAGGGCCGGTGCAGCAAGAATAGCACGCACACCCGCGCCACAGGTTTGTGTGCGCACGGAGGTGAGCTGTGGCACCCTGTTGCGGCAGATGTCTTGCCCTTGCAGAGCACAAGCGGATGACTGTATGAGCAAGACCGTTATGTGCACTGTGGGCACCCAATCAATACCTAGTACTGATAGTTGAAGTTTCTACTTCACGTGTACCCACCGGGTTGATGTTGTCCAGCGCGCCCGCAATGATGAAGGCATCATCCAGCCCAATGCCGATGAGCAGGAAGGGAAGCACCTGGTGGCGGGTGGGGGGGGCAGGGGGCAGAGTAGGGGGCGGGGAGGGGGCAGCGCAAGTGTCCAAGCAGCAACAGTGGCCATGTGAATCAAACATGCACCACAGAGCAAGTGACACCCGCCCGCGCCGCTGCTCTGCTGCTCCAAAATGGGAAGAAGCTGCGAGCGTTGCCAGGCTGCGCTTCATTGCGGGTGCCCACCGCGTGCCACCATACAGAGCACACCAGCGCAGCATGGCACAGCTCCAGGTGCCGCAGCAGGGCCTGGAAGCGGAGCGACCGTCCTACGCATGCCCACGCTTACACAGCAGCATACAAGCACTTATATGGCTGAACAGGGCGTGGCACCGTTTCACGTGCACCTGCTGCATCGAGGTTAAGATGGGTGTCACCTCGCCAACACCGCAGCGGGGCCTGGGCAAAGTGCGGCCGCCGGAACGTTCATCACATGAGGTAGGGACTCCAGACGGCGGTATATCCTATGGCGGGCCGGCCTGCCCACTCGGACGCCCCGCTCGCCTCTCGTTGTGGCATGCACACAGCACGCAACTACATACACTGCTGACACGTTTCACAAGGGCTGGCACGGTGCCGGGCACACCTGCCGGAAGGAGGTGGAGGTGGGTGTTACCTTGCCGACACCGCAGACGGCCTGGAGAAAGTGCGGTGAACCTATGTTCACCGCGCACACACAGCACACAACCACATACACTGCTGAAATACTTTGAAGCATGTTGGAGGGGCTGGCGCTGTGCCGAGCGTACCTGCTGGAGGGAGGTGAAGGGCACGCCGACGCCCGCCGCGAGCCCATACGCGGCGCCGCCGCTGATGCAGATGCACGTGACCGTCATGAGCCCGAGCGCGCCGCGCCCCTGGACACGGTCCAGCTTTCCCAGCGTCAGCATGGCAAAGAACACCATCATAACGTACGTCACCGCAAACAGGTAGATCTCGCTGAGCACACGGCGGGGGACGGCAGAGGGGGGAAGGAGGGGTGTCATTAGCTGCTGAGCACATGAGGGTGGGAGCGGGGCAAGTGGCCCATGGGTGGTGGGGGGGGGTGGGGGGTGCGCAGCGGGTGCTGCTGCTGCTGGCGGGCAAGGGCATGGGCAGCGGTGGTGCGCTAGCGCGGGGTGATGCCAGTGCAGCAGCAGCAGGAGCAGGAGCGGCAGTGGCGGCGGCAGCAGAAATAGCAGTGCTCGGCAGGTGTTGGGGGAGGGGGGGGTCTTGAGCTCACCCAGTGATGCTGCGCGCCAGCTCGTCGTCGATGCTGCGCCCCGCAAACCAGAAGCCCTCCATGCCCTGCAGCTGCGGAATCACAGCGGCCGCCTCGTTCAAAAACTGCAACCGCGCGCGACAGCAGCAGCGGCAACCACAGAAGCAGCAGCAGTTGTGTGGCGTCAGCAGTGCATTCGCAGCACACCTGGGGCACTGTCGGCGGCGGCGGCCATTGCTGAAGGGTGACGCAACAGTGGGCAGTTGTGTGTGCGGGGCGCATTCGCTCGTGTGAACACAAGCGTTGAGCGCAGCGGCCAGGGCGTGCAGCGCCCGGCGTGACCGGGCGCTGCCGCCAGCACCGAGCGCAAACGGCAAACACACAGTGTGTGCCGCGCCGCATAACTGAACCACCCCACAAGACACTGACGCGCAGTGATAACTACGCTCATTTGGATACATCAAATTTCAATGAGTACTGTGTACGCAATACATACTTAAAATTATATATCTAAATACGGTGTACGATGCACACAGCGACCGGCGGTGAAAGCGTGCCGCCGCTGTTGCGCGCCGCCGCACGCACCGCCGTCTGCCAGTCCAGGGAGACGTCGCCGCCCTCTATCGGCAGCGCCAGGCGCACCGCCGCCGCCGCGAGCACGTTGCCGCCGTCGTCCGTCACGAGGTCGCCAAATTCCGTGGAGCGCGAAACCGCGGACCCGTCGGGAAAAGTGGGCGCACTAACGGCCGCGAGCAGATCTGCTTCGGATTTGACGGTGGCGTCGTACAGCGCGCGGTCCGCGCCCCAGAACTCCAGGATGCCGTGCACCTGCGGGCGTTGCGGTGGCCGCGCGGTGGTGCAGTGCAGGGCAGTGCCGTGGCAGGCGCATAGATAATGTTGAGGGGGGTGGTTGACAGCAAGTGCCACAAAGTACGCTGGTTGCCCTGTGGGCGTTGCGGTGGACTTGCAGTAATGCAGTGTACTTGAGTTACCGTCACAGGCGCAAGCCGTAGGTTGGGGAGTGATGGCTGACGGTTAGTACTACCAAGTACGCTGCTTTCTCTGGGCACACAAGACACCAGCCGTGCGAGGCGCGCAGTGCGCCATCGCTCACAAGCCTCTCCTGCATCACCATCGGTGCTGCTGCCGATGCCGACACACTCATGCAGCCAGGGCGCACGCACCACAACTGCCCCCATGCCCGCGACACCCGCGCTACTTTGAAACACAGAGAAATACACGCAGCGGCGTGTGTACAAAAGTCAGCAGGCGCTCACCATGCATTCACCGGTGGGGGCACGCGCGCACAGGTCCTCGTAGCTCTCCCCCTCTCCCGCGGTGACCGTGACCATGTCGGCGTACACGTCCCAGATCTGGTCGACGCGCGCAAGCGTGAGCGCGCTCTCGCCGTCCGGAGCCGTGAACAGCATGGTCACTCCATCATCAGGCTCCCCAAAGGCCTGGGCGCAGTTAAAAACGAAAAAAATTGTATGAAAAGGGGTGGGGCGGGCAGAAGTGGAGGGAGACGCGGTCATGTTCGCAGCCATGGGCAGTGGGCAGTGCAGTGCAGGCTGGGAAGGCAGGTGGCAGCGGGGGCTGTGGAGGTTGGATGATGGCAACAGCGTGGGGGGGCAGCGGTGATAGGAGTGGTCACCGCTGCTTGTGCAGCAGTCAGGTGCGGCGGCGCTGACAAGCAGCAGGTGCTCAGCAGAGACGGCGTACTGTCCTGCTTGTGCCAGCCTCCGGCAATGCCAGCATTTGCAGCAAGGCGGCACAGCATCAGCGCGCTGCGGCGGCACACCGAAAGCCATGCGCTTGCGCGCGCGCGCGAGGTAGTTGTTAACATGCTTCATGTACAAAAATCCATTGGGGTAGCGCTCTGGCAACATGCTAGGCTTTCTTCAGCACACGCAGTGCTGAGCATTCTCCAGCTTGTTCGCAGGCAACAACATTGTGTCTGGTCACGCTTTTTGCAGGCCACACGCGCACCATGTGCGAAGGGCTCTCTTCGCCCTGAGCGGAGTTAACTAGAAGCGCAACAGTGGTAGGAAGTGACTCACATCCACCAGCGTGTCGTAGTCCTTCTTGGACTTGCTGTTGAGCGGCACCCACAGGTCGTCTCCCTCTGTGACAAACTCAATGTTGATGAAGCCGATGAAGCACACGAGCGCGATCGCCAGGCACGTGAGCAGCGTCACCACCCTGTGGGTTGCAACCCAGTAGCCTGCATGTTCACGGGCAGCGGGCGGCGGCAGCAGCTGTGGGTCACACACTTCCTGTGATGCGGCGGTGATTATGTGTGCAGCAAGTGGATTGCACCCTGAGTTGAAGTTTGAGGGACTACAGCTGAAGTGTCTGCTGCATGCCTTTCAGGGTACGAGCACCGTGCGCATTGACGTGCTGCTGCTGCTGCTGCTGCTGCATGGGGGCACACGCGCGACACGCACCAGCCTTGTAGAACACGCTGTGGCACGTCCTCTCCAGCCAGTTGTGCATGTGCTCGTAAAACCGCAGGTAGTAAACCCAGCCTTTCTTGCTGGTGCTGCTGGTGGTGGTGCTGAAGCTGCTGTCGCTGTCGAGCTGCTTGGCATGGGCGAAGGCAGGATCCATGACCGACGTCTGTGCGGGTGCATCGCTGCCTGCCGCTGCCGCTGCTGCTGCCGGCGGCATGCTTCGGGGAGCAGTTGGACTGCGTGAGCGAAGCTTCCGAGTGGTGGTGGTGCCGCTGCGCGCAAGCAAGAACGGGGGGGCAGTGGCAGTGGTGCATTAAGCGGCTTACCACTTGCGGCTGCTGCGCTTTGGTTGCGCAACGAATACGTGCTCGCACGGCTGCGGCTGCAATGAACCTGCTGACTGCGCAGTGCGCAGGCGCGCCGCTGCTGCTGGGTGTGCACGCGCTTGGATGATTCGAACTCAACATGATACTGCCTCGGTGCACACGCAGACAACGAGAGGCACTCTGGCTGGAGTGCTGGTCTCACCTCTTGCTGCCGCGCCGTTGCCGCCCCGGTGGTAGTGAACGAGCAAGCACCTGCCTCACACACACACATGGAGTGGGAGATGGATTGATGCGCTGTATCTCTCTTCCAGTGGAAGGGGCGGCGCCGCCCTTCGTGTGTACATCTGCCCCGCCAGAAGAAAAACTCAAGGCGGCGCGAAACAGGCCGAACAAAACCACTCAGTGTGTGGTAGGGGAGGAATGACATAACAGCTCTGTGCAGCGGGTGGGTAATGCAGCCTGAGCGTGGCGAGGTCGCACAGCACCAAGACGCAAACCAGCGGGTGCCAAAGGGGTAACCACCCAGGGGGGGGGACCACTACGACGACGCGCGGCCTTTGCTTTCACTCTTTTTTAAGGGGAGGCGGCGGCGCGAACTCTTCTCCAGCTACCGAACGTTCGTGCCCCACGTTCGTGCCGCCGCCCCTACAGGCACCGCCCGCCGCCGGGGCTGCCTGCCTGCCTGGGCGGGGAAGGTTCGTCACCTTCTTCACCTTCAATTGCAACGGATGGGAGGCGCCCATTGCATGTGACCTGCGCCCGCAAAGCTGGTGCAGCATGTGTATGACACTCCTACACGGAGCTGCATTGCCCCACCGCCCTCACAGGTGCCTCAGCATCTGCTGCAGTTGTGCACAGGCCAAGCAGCCGCAGTGGTTACTTCGTACGCAGTGGTTACTTCGTACGCAGTGGTCACTTCGTACGTGCGTAACTAGTAGCGGCGTAACGTGGCTCTGGTAGGAGGCAAGTACCACTAACAGTAGTGCCACATCAGGCACGGATTGCAGCATGCCAGCAGTTCCCAAGTTGCTATACGCCAGAAGACACGGTGCCTGAAATGGCATTCGGGATGCAGCACTTGTAGCAGACACCTGTTGCAATGCGTCTGGACATGTCACAACACACGGTGCCTGAGTTTGGCATCACAGATGCATACTACCAACACAGTAGAACTTCGTTTTTTTAAGCTGCGACAGCAGACACCTCTGCCATTGCAGCTAGCCGTGTGCAGCAGGTAATCACTCAAGCCAACTGACTGACGCACCAGTGCTGGAGGCTGGGGGAGCACACATCACACACATCAGAGCTGCAAATATCCTACACAAGGGAAAACTTACCTTGAAAAAGCAGGCTTGCAATGCCACAGGGGCCCACTGGTTGCAGCACGATGCAGCATGACAAAGTACTGGAACATTTGCCCTTTTTGTTTGCCTAATCTGTTCAGACTAGTGTTGTGAGCTGCTGGCGGCTTAGCCGCCCGGCTCGGCTCAAGCCGCCAAGCCGCCAAGCCGAGCCGGAGGCAGGGCGGCTTGGCGGCTTCAGATTTTTCTACTTAACACGACCTGTAGCAGCAGCTGAGCTCCTGGGAGCCCCTGAGATGCGCAGCCAGTGCCCTCCGCTGGCCACCAACATGTGCCCTGTCCTCAGTACTGCAGTCCGTTCACTCCCAGTTTCGACAAGGCGGTCTGCTCAGCAGCTGCGTGAGAGCACACCGCAGGTGTGCACATGTGCTGAGCGTGAGCTCACGTGCAGGCGAAGTCCCGGTCGAGCCGCGGCGAAGCCGGCCCCAAGCCGTGAGCCGCCGACAGAGGGCAGCTCACAGCACTAGTTCAGACACGCCATGTGTGCTTGGTGGAGGCAGCACACATTGTATACCTGCTAGGTGCCGCGGCCGTACCAGCTGGTGACCACAGGGATGCTGCGACCATTCGAGCACCCCAGTCACTCACCGGAGGCTCCCTCAAAAGTACCCCGTTGTGGTGGCCGCTCCGGTGGTAGAGTGCCAAGGCGCTGCGCACGGGGGCCACAACCAGTCGCTGGCGTCGTCTTTGCCGCCCGGCCGATAGGCACACTCGCTTTGCCTGGTTAGCTGGCTGCCGGGCTTCAAACCTCGTTGCGTAGATGCTCTTCTAATTAGCCCGCGTTGGACCTTCGCGCACTTGCCCTCTTCGGACTTTGGAGGAGCGACAGGCTGACAGCAGCGGCCGGCGCCTGCGCCCAGGTTAGCTGGAGTTCTGGCACTGCTGTGTGCCGACCAGGCCGGTGGCACCCCAAGGGGCGGGCAGAGAAAAATTTGGCAGTTACACGCGGAACTGCCAACTGAACTGACACCCACCGACACTCCGGTGTAGCCGTAGTAGCCTTTACTGATTATGGAAAGGGATGAGACAGGCAGCAGGCCTCAGAAGCAAGGTGTTCCGACACTCGTGACGCATGGTGGGCGGGAGGAACGTACGCGTCTGGGCGCAAAGGCGGACGTGTTAGGTGCCAACAGCAACGCCGGTGGGCGCCGGTTGCCGCACCGCCAGGAGCACCGGTGCCCGCAGCGCAGGGAGGCGGGCAATTGCAAGGAACAAATCACATTCTCATGGCGGAGCAGGTGGGTGCGGCACGTAGTGGACCTGTGCATCCGCACCTGTTTCATTACCGTCTACATTGCGCTGGTCCGGCCGCGATGCCGTCTAGCGCCACTCCTGCGCGACGGCAATGTACAGCGTGTCCACACCGCAAGCATTGGCGATGTCACACGCACAGCAGGAGCAATTCAGTGGCACACAATTCTCCCTGGCTGGGCTGCATACTGAGCTTCTGGACTGCTGAACGGCGTCAGTGTTCCGGATGTCATTGTCGCCCGATGCTGCTCCTGGTGGCGCAGCAGGCACAATAGCGCGCTGCCTCGCCCTGCTGACCCTTGCTGACGCACCACCACCAGGACAACCTGACATGGTGGTTGCTTACAGACACTGTTTGTACAGTTTCTAAAGGTCAACTGGAGCATGTTGTGTACACATCTATAAACGATTGCTTGACAGCATGCAGCCATTATCGCCGCGTTACACCAGCCACTCTTCACTCCCAGCACACTGCCCCAGCTCTGCCAGTGTCAAAACCCGGTGGGCAGGGCTGGAAGGCCTACAGCTGCGCACCCCCCCAAACACCTGCAACTGCCCTCACCACAACACAGCTGACGATTCCCGCTGCCGCCGCCACCCCGCACTACCCCCCTAATGCGCAGGTCAGCCCCCTGACGGCGCTGTTCTGCGCCGCCGCCGCAGCCATCATCGCCGCCAACCTAAAGGGCTGCCACACCCTGTGGGTGCACCGGAATGCCTTCATGGTGCGCCTGCGGTCCCCGCCCGTGGTCCTCCTGACCTGCCTCAGCAACCTACTGGAGTTTGCGGTGCTGGCGGTGCAGGGGGCCCTCGTGCAGTGCGGCGCGCGCATGCCGTGCGCGGTCATCATGTGGGTCACATCGCTGCACGCGCCCTTCGCGGCGGGGACGACCATTCTGAGGGGGCTGCTGGTGGTGGCGGCGACGCAGCACGAGCAGGGGGGGAACCTGCGTTTCCTGATGCCCACGCGTTCGCAGGCGCTGGTGCTGGCGGTGCTGACGCTGGGGAACGCCGTGGTGTCGCTGTACATGCAGGTGAGCGTGCCCACATGAAAACTCATTTACTAGCAATTTACTTCATATTTATTTGCAGTTGTGGGCGTGCCAGAGCCCATGCCATGTATGCCAGCACGCCCACTGGTGGCCATGGCAGATGCATGGCAGTGTATGTACGCATGCGAACACAGAAAGGGCTAGCGGGCAGGCCTGAGCCGCCGGCAGGCTACCTGGGGCTCAACCAACTACTACTAGTAGTAGTATAGGGGCGATAAGCTCTACAGTGTAGATGTCCTCACTTATAGGGGGCATCAACACTGGGATGAAACCCATGCAAGGTGTGGAACACAGCAAAGACAGCGCCTAAACGGCGCAGCAAGTCTCGCACCTGCGGAAGCGCGAATTTAAGTCATGGACCAGCTGTGATGCGTCCAATATGAGTGCTGCTTGGGGCTGGCGTTGCTGCTGCTCAGCAGCTGCTGCGAGCACACTGTGGCGCTGGTCAAAGTACGCATTAAGGCTGCACCGGCGCTGCCTTGGACCCCTGCACTGATGGCTGCGCTGCACTGCCGAAGGAGCACGTGCTGTCACGTGATGTCTGATTTGTGATTATTCACTGCGTGGCACGACTACGTCCGTTCACAGGTGACAGGGGAGGCCAAAACAGAGCAATATTGCCAAGGTGAATGCCCCCGGCCCGTGTGTGCATGCGCTTCCAACCGGTGATCCACAGTATTGGTAGCAGAACAGCAATCGCCAGCTCCGGTATGCGTGGTCTGTCATGCTGTGGAACTTCAACTTATGCTGTAAAACTTCAACTTACTAGTAGTTGCTGCTGCGGGTGCGAATTGCACCCAGCTCAGCAGCTGTGACGCTGTGTTCTGCACAGGCTCGGAGGAGCAGCCAAACACGCACGCCTGGGCACTCAATATAGGTTACCACATGTCTGTACTTCAAGTGGCGTGCCGTACTTCAACTATGGTACTTGGCTTCTGTGCAGATGCTTGACGGCATGCGCGGGAGGGCTCTCCGCCCTGCTTACACCCGCCAGGCTCCACTTACTTGCCTGCGTACATGCAGCCCACATGCGCGGCACACGTGGCATGCACACCTCCCACTACCAGTGTTGAGGTTATGCTTGCAACGCTCCGAGCTTCAAGTACAAGATGGAATTTACTCTCCGTCCGCCCCCCCCCGCCCCCCCCGTGCAGCATGGCAGCCCTGGTGGTGGTACTGCGTCCTCACCATCCTCATCAACCCAATCCTGCTGGGGCTCAGCTACAAGCTCGTGCGCATAAACGACACCCTGGGGCTGGCGCAGGAGATGACAGCGGCCATCCTGTCCGCAGACGTGCTGCTGGGGCTGTACTTCACACTCATAGGTACTGCAGTGGGGTCGCAATCCTCCGGTGTCTTGTGAGATGTAGTGATGGGTCACGGCGTGTAACACACTTTGTACGTTATACAGACTACAGCGTATTCCTACGCCCAAAAACGCGATATACAGCGTACTGGCCATACATCTGAAGTACAGTGTACTACTGTGGTACATGCGCTCATGTGCATGTGTTATACGGCGCATCTACATACGCTATGCATCGTATAATGCAAAATTATACGCCGTGACGTTCATACTCATAGGTACTGCAGTGGGGTCGCAAACCTCCTTGTCACATGTGTTTACCCACAAGAACAGCGTCACTGCTCCAGCGTTGCGCGGACCATGCAAGGGCACCGAGTGCGACCGCCATGTGTGCCTGACGGGTGCAGTACTGTTTAGGAGTCAAACGAGGCTCTGTAGACCCGTTTGGTGCCGCATGCGCACACAGTAGTAGCACTCATTCTGTGGTTGACGGCGCACAGCACCTTCGATTATACTTCAAAGTACTACGTAGTACCACAGTAGTACTTCAGAACTAATACGGTATGATTTCCTTGCAACCCTGTGTCACAGGGCTCATGTCCAGCGGCGACCTGGCGCTCGATGCGCGGCTGCAGTACCTGGCGGCGCTCCACTGCCTGACCCTCAACTACATTTTCCTGGTCCTGCCACGGAGATACTGGGGCGTGGAGGGGGTGCGCCTGTGGAGGCCGTCCTGTGTTTCAAAGAAGAAGTGAGTGTCCGGGCCCGCCATAACAACCGTATACACACACACACATACACACACACACACACACACACACACACACACACACACACACACATGTACTCTTATTAAACTCCGCTTAGGGCGCGGAGAGCCCTTCGCACACGG
Source organism: Ophiocytium majus (assembly GCA_032358315.1). Lineage (NCBI taxonomy): Eukaryota > Xanthophyceae > Mischococcales > Ophiocytiaceae > Ophiocytium > Ophiocytium majus. The sequence continues at coordinate 12,688 of JAULBY010040444.1, forward strand.
GGCGTGTGACCAGAGAATTAGACAGGTAGCGAAAAAGCTGGCAATGCTGAGTATTCTAAGGGAAGCTTGGCATGTTGCCAGAGCACTACTCCAACAGATTACAGCCCCCATGTCCCAGGGGACCAAGTAGTACATAGTACATCGAAGTACCTACTTGTACTGTCTGTGAAGTATGCATGCCTCTCTATGTATGCATACCTATTACCGGTACATATATGAATTATATGTACCCTGTACTTCCACGCATCCTGGACGCCACACTGCGGCCTTCACAAGCGAGTCCCACCACCCATAACACGTGTATGCACATAACTAGAAGTAGTAATAGTACATGCGTGTGTTGTATACGAAGCATGTACACCTCTCTATGTATGCACACTTCAAAAGGCATCCTCTACTACTCTGAGAAGCACCCTGAACGCCACACTGCGGCCCTCGCAAGTGAGCTCCGTCCCCACCACCCAGAACGCTTGGGCCTATGTGTGGTGTGCCGGCTGTCAGCACGGTGCACTTGCGTGTGTGGCAGTGGTGATTTCTGGTTGTGGGTCTTGCTTCTCTGGCGGCAGCGTGGTGGTAACCCGACTGACCGGTGACGTGCTGGTGCTTACGCCCCGCCTAGCTCCACAGCCTGGTCGTATGTGCCACAAGCCTGCCCTGTTTGGTGCCACCACCACCACTGCACGTCTTTGGTTTGCTGCCCCCCTCACAAGCTGGGCTGTGTGCACGCGTGTTTGGGGTTGCGAAAAAACCCGCACACTTCCAAGCATTTGTGGACGAAATGCGGCATGCATATTTGTACCGCTGTCGTATACTAGTTGTAGTTTTATTTATTTGCACTTGGGGGCGTGCAAGAGCCCATGACACATGCATGCCAGCCCGCTCACTGGCGGCC
>JAULBY010040455.1:0-13579 GCA_032358315.1 Ophiocytium majus
CACCAGGCAGCGCCATGTACTCCATGACACGTGCCGACAGTGCCATCTGGTGCGCCGCCGACAGGGCTGCGCGCATGTGCGACAGCGCAATGCCCTTCAGCGCCAGGGGCCGCGCCGCCCCGGGCACCACCTCCCGTGTCGCGTACTCCGTTGTGTACTGCTGTAGTCCCGAGACACGAGGTATGTGCGCACAGTTGAAGTTTATGAAGTGAGATCTGGCTCATGCAATGCATGGTTTAGAAGTGTGTGTACCGGCATACTTGAAGTTTACTACAAAAGCATGCTTGCATTCGCCGGCACCATCGGGCAACCTGCAGCTGAGCGGAGCCACTCATGGTGCGGCCAGCATGCTCTCATCTGCTCTGCCTCTTCCGCCTTCACTTGCATGGCCGTTTTGGCCAGCTCCCTTTTGGCACTCTCCTGTACTGCTGTAGCACCATCAAACCCCCCTTATGTGTGTCCTTCCTGGCCCTCAAGTGTGAGTTTACTAAATGGTGCTATCCTACAGGTACAGTGCAACACACGGTAGGAGCGCACATGACTGCAGCACCAAGTGAAGGCACAACATAACTTCAGGCACTGAAACGCACATGTGAGCGGAGACGCATTTCATCGCCTCCGTTATACAGGGGTGCTCTCGCACCCAAGCTTTTGTTGAGGCACACGGCTGCTGCGCGCTGGCGCGCCTAACGCTGTGCCACATGGAACGTCTGTTGCTAGCCGCTACCACCGCTGCTCTGCCCACTTCCCACCCCCAACCCCCCACCACCCCCATGCAAAACGTAAGGACTGCGCATGAGGGTCCGCATGGGCCCAAAGTGCCCATCCGTTGCCAGTGCCATGTGCTTCACAAATTGTGCGCCGCATCGCTGTGCCCAAAATTGACGGCCTGCATCATATGAAGCTGCCGCCGCCGCTGCGGTGCCGGCTGTGGCCCCATTCTGGGGCGGCGAAGCCCGCATGTTGCCGTGCCAGCTAAAACACCCGCGCCTAGTTTATGTGGTGCTGCAGCCATTACAGCAGCCCCCGCCCCCCCCCCGGCTGCCCGCCGCAGCAGCAGCAGCGTGCTGCGCGCATGTTACCAGCTGACTTGCGCAGCCAGCCTTGATAGAGGCATACCACTGCTGGCCCAACGGCTAGTCGCTTGCGCTGCCAGGGTTGGCAGAGCCGCGCCAGAGCTGGCTCCGCGGCTACTGGCGTGCACCGTTCACTTGCTCTTCTTCTTCTTCTTCTTGGCCTTTGTGGTGCCCTCACCGTCAGCGGCGCCTTCGGCGGCACTCTGCGCCTTGGCAGCCTTGATGATGTTCTCCTGGGTGATGAGGTTGCGTGTGAAGTCAACGGCCAGGCCCGCAAGGCGCGTCAGGTTGTGGCTGCTCTGCCGGGAGATTACTGAGTCTTCGCTCAAAATTGCCCTGCGGTGGAAAGCAGCAGGGGGGTGGTTGGTGGTGTAGCAGCGATGGAGCGATGAGCAGAAGGGGGGGGGGGGGGGGGGGGGGGGCAGTTTTGGGGGGCAATGCAGCTACTGTAGCTGCGTAGTGATGGCAAGGGATTGTTAAAGCGAGTGCGCGAACGCAAGGTGGTAATACGTGGCTAGGTTCATGAATTTAAGCGTGCAATGAGGGATGTCCACATAGTCAGTGCTGCCGATGTCAGCAGCTGGTGATGGACAAACCAGCCTGCCATCCACACGCTCACAACCTGCGCAGTTCTGTGTGGTGGTTGCCCCAGAGGCCTGACGGGGCAACCAGCCTCGCAGCAAATGCCACGGCCAAGGACGCTGAGGGAAGGTGCTGGTGGCAACTCACTTAAAGACGTTGTAGGCATTCCGCTCCTCTTGCAGCGCATTCTTGAACTGGCCCAGGCTCTCCAGCAGCTCTGCGACGGATCGGTGCACCTGTTGCATGGCGCACACATATAGGAGCAGCCGCAGGCAGCATTGCGCGTCAGAACCTTTATACTTGAAGTAACACTGTACTTCGAAGTATACATGTGCAAATGCTCCTGCCCAGAGGCCTCACTGCAGTGTCTAGGAGCCAGCAGCGGCGTTGTCACAGATGCACAGAAGAAAGGCGCAATCAGAGCATGTGGCAGTGCCCATTGACTTCGCCAAGTGCACAGAGATGTTGTGACACCACCCTGCAAAAGGTTGTGCCATTGCTCCCACAACCGTTGAGACAGTTGTGATTCGGCCGCAGACACTAAGGATATGGCACGGGGTTGGCACGGGGTGAGCAGATGATGTGGCATCAGCACATTCCCAGCGCAGCATGTGCAGCACCTCTTGGAGTTTCATGCACTGTGTAGAAATGCCCACCATGTCATTAGGTGGGGCATGCCAAAGCTTGACATGCCGACACATGCACACTGAACTGCATGCGGAGTGAACGCACCTGAGCCTCCATCATCCTGTCAACGCATTCGCGCCTCAGCGCCTCCTGGAAGCACATTATGGCCAGGGTGGCCTGCCCAAACTCCACAAAGATCTGATGAACAGGTGCACACAGGGGGGCCAGCAAGTGCAGCACCACGTACAGCAGTACGAGCTGTTCAGTCAATCGCTTTTGTACGTCAATAGTAGGCATGGGGTGGCAGGCTGGAGCCGCATGCAGCAAGGCATGCATGACCTCGGCTCTTGCACTGCCACACGTCAAAATCAATACACCTACAATAATCGGTGGCACAAGAGAAGGAGCGGTGCAGTGCACACGCACACACCTGCAGAAATACCCCACGACAATCTCCGGTCACAATACGCCATTTTCGATACTATTACTAACCGGTATTCATAAGTCAGTGGGCACAAGAAGGAGTGGTGCGGCGCACACACACGCACCTGCCCCATGTGGAAAAAAACGACGCCAGTCTCCGGATTATGGTATTTTTAAAATGATTCAAGTTGATGAAATTTTACTGATATTTACACGCAGTAAAAGTAGGCACACCTGCCCCATGCGGAAGTACCCCACGCCAATCTCCGGGTGGTGCGGGCCCGCGCACAGCTCCACCAGGTAGCACAGCGCCCGCATGTGCCTCAGCGCCGGCGCCGCAGCGCCAGCAGAGCTGTGGTACATGGCCAGCCGCTCGTGCGCCGCCAGGGCCTGGGGGGAGTCAAAGCCCCGCAGCTGTGTGTAGTAGGCCAGAGACTTGGCCTGGGTGGCGGCTGCATCGCGAGAGTTGCTCGCGCTGTGAAGCACCAGCGCCTGGAGAGGGGATGGTGCGGAGTGGGCGGGGAGAGCGGGTGGCTTAGCGGGCATGCTAGGCGGTGGTAATGTGACAATGAGTAGAGGCTGTGGGCACGAGCTCAAGGTGCAAGCAACGCCAGCCACAGCGCTATGAATGCTGCGCGTTTCGCAAGTGGCTTGCCCGTGTGATGCGGTGCTGCTGCTGCCTCTGCTGCTGCGCCAATCACCAGTGCGGAAGTGCTAAGCAGGTGGCATGGTTGCTGTAGTCACCTGAGTGTCGAGCGCCGTGGCATAGTCAACGTGCATGCCGGAGCAGACGCGCTGCAGCATGGCGCAGGCGTGCTGAGCCAGGTCAAAGGCCACCTGCAGGTTGCCGTTACCCAGCTGCGCACGTCAGCAAACACGGCAGCAGCAGACAAGCGCCAGCAGAGCGCCGATACAAAGTTTGGTGTCAGCTGCAGTGGCGGGCTGCAAAGACCACTGCCACAGAGCACGTGACGCTGTGGCGGGCGCGCAATCAACGGGGCAGCTGCACCTGTGAGCTGGCAAGGGAATGGAACATGCTTGCATTCGGGGTGCACGAGTGCTATGTGAGACTTTGAGAGAAATGCAGCACGTTTGGTTTGCAACCAAAAAATCAATAGGGTAGTTTCAGTTTGTTACTACTACGTATTGCAGTCCTACGGTAGCAATATCAGTGTGCTTTTGTGGGCGTGCGAGCAGCCAGGGCACACATGCAAGTGTGAAGCAAAGGTCACGCGCGGCTCCATATAGACACACTCACAGCTCCCACAATCAACAAGAACCAACAATTGCCACAAGCAGGCCCGAAAACTAGAGTAGGTTTGTAGGGAGAAAGAATGACTGCAAGCACGGCAGGAGAGCAGCGGCCTGTGGACGCGGCCCCTCACCTGCTGGCGTGCATGGTCGATGCACGTGCCGGCGGCAGAGTGCGCGGTTGGGGGCGCGCATGCCTTGGCAATGGCGTACACGTCCACAATGTCGGCGATGCCGAGGGGCTGCTCAGCAGTTGTGTCGTAGGCAGAGGACACAATGCGCACGCCCAGCTGCTGGCAGGCGCGTCGCAGCAGCGGCATCTTCATGGCTGCGGCGCGGGGGCCGGTGGGGCCCAGCACAGAGAGGTCGTAGCGGAAGCGGTCCAGCACCTGCGTGGCACACATGTAGTACACATGTGCATGTAGTACATATTAATACCACATGAACTATGTATATGTACAGGTACAAAGTGGGGGCCGGTGGGGCCCAGCACGGAGAAATTGTAGCGCAAGCGGTCCAGCACCTGCGTGGCACACATAGTAGGTAGTGTATACATATGCATAAACATTTAAATACCACATGAATTATGTATACATGTATAGGCACGCAGTGCAGTGGTGCATACTCGCATGTGGGACGTGTGTGGACACATGTGTTAGGCTGAGGCAGGGTGGGCACATGCCATACAGACAGTGCCATGCCAGGCGCTTGAAGGCAGTCACAGTGTTGGCACGGGTGAATGTGGTGAACAAAAAGGCACAAAGAAAGCCACGCGCACCACCGCCGCCCTCATTGCCCGCCACAGCTGCTGCATAGCCCTCTCCGGTGTGACACCACTGCCAGACAAACCAGACCGCGCCACGAACCCCCCCAGATTACAACCCGAGAAGCACAGGGCATTGCGCTCGCGATGCAGTGCACCCAAGCCACCCCCAACAGACACACAGTGGGCAGGCCGGCCCGCCATAGGAAATGCCGCCGTCTGGAGTCCCTACCTCACGCTGTGGTGGCGGTCACAGAGTGCACGTCACACGCGGCTCACCTCGCCCTGCAACAGCTTCCACAAGGGCATGTGTCATACGCGTGCGCGCATTCAACCAACCGCGCCATGAAACCCCCAGATTGTAACCCCAGCAGCACGCTGGCATTGCAATGCGCCCAAGCCACCTCTGCCAGACACAGAGCGGTGGCGGTCGCAGAGCACACGCCACACACGGCTCACCTCACCCTGCAGCAGCTTCCACAGGGACGCGTGCGTCATGCCCGCGCACGCATTCGGCGGCGCCACAACAGCCCCCCCCCCCGCCGCCGCCGCCGCATCCCGCCCCCCTCCCTTCCCCTTCTTCCCCTTTGACGCCCCCCTGTGGCCATTCATGGGGGGAGGGCTCCCCAGCTGCTTGGGGGAGGCGGCACCGGGGGATGCGCCTGGTACCGCCCTCCCTGCCGCCTCGCCTGCTCCTCCCCCCGGGGTGCCGACAAGGCAGTTGAGTAGGGTGGCGAGGGTAGGGGCGGGGGCGGCGTAGGCGGGGTGTGTGGCCCGCAGGAGGGTTGCGAGCACGTGCTTGAGGGCGCGCGCGGCCATTTCTACCTCCAGGAGCTCGAGCCAGTACTTGGGCATGCGGTGGCGGCGCTCGCTTCCCGGCTGCTCGGCCGCGTCATTGGCCTCCTGCGCGCACATGGTTCATAAGTGATACAGAAGTGTATGAATGGCATGTGAAAAGGGAGAGAGTGGTGGGTGCAGCGCACGTTTATGAGTGAGGTGAATGGACTGCACAGGCAGCGGACGCACATGTGGGCTGATGTAGGGTGCGGCGCCGCACGTGGTTGGTGCACGGCGGCACACAGATGTGCCCGCCATAAGTGTAGAAACGGCACGTTTGCCGGTGTGTCACAAACACACCATCGCCACCCCGCCATACACGCTCATGCCACGCCGATGCACACACACAGTTTGCAGCTTGCAACAGGCACGGCACAACCGCCAGGGCGCAAAACAAACCTCCTCTTTGGCCAGGGCTGCCAGCCTGCCGAGGTAGCGCACGTTGACGCCCATGTTGTGCAGCTGTGATGTCAGCTGTACGCCGTCTCGCGGAATGAACCCGCCCGAACGAACCTGTGAGTGCATTTGCAGCCATCGGCGCAGGGGAGGCGTGAGTGCATCAGGCGTGTGTAGCATGCTCGGATTACGCGTCTGCACAGTGCATGCAGGGCGCAGCTGCCAGATGCCAGTGAGCACGCACACAGGTAACGACCTCTGGTTGCAGAACGTCAAGTTGTGCAACTTCAGCTTGATGCGCACACAAGGCACTGCCCAACTTCAACTTGCAGAACTTCAACTTGTATCAAACTTCAACTTGCACAAGTTCAACTTGCTGCAGCTTCTCAAGCGCGCACACACAACTCACATCCATGGTGACGCTCGGCAGCACATTTTCCCACAGGTACAGCGCGGCGTCCCGCGCAAGCTGCTCGTCCTTCGCCAGCTGCTCAGCATCGCTGCAGCCCAAGTAGGGCATGAATACGTTGACGTTCATGCGCATGGACTCAAAGAGGGCCTGCTCGTCCGCTTTGAAGGCCGCAATTTCCTCTGGGGAGAGGGAGACCACTCCAGAGTCGTCGCTGTCGGAGTCCTTCTGTGCATGCGGTGGGGAAGAGGGACAGCGGTTCGTGGTCGGGTAATGTATGGTCAGCATGTGCGCAAGAGTAGTGGTGTTGGGGCGTGGTTGCAGAGGTGCGTTAGGCCGACTCTTACAGCGGGCCCAAAGTGACCTGTTGCAAAGTGCAGCAGCAGAATTGCCGATTGCCCTTTCTGCACAGGGAGGGCACTTTCCGACGGGCGAGTTGGCTGGAGCAGAGTGCCCGGCACTCTTCTCCAGGCAGCCGCGCTGGAGCAAAGTGCCCCTCCGCTGGAGCAAAGTACGAAGGGCGACTGTGAATCGCAGTTGCAACTGTGGGGCGAGAAGTGCCGTGCAGCACAACAAGCGTGCAGGCGGTCGGCGGGGCGCCCCAGCACCAAGCCAGGGGGTACCAGCGGCTAGGCAGGACCTGTGCCCTCCCAGCAGCGCCACCACCCGGCCCGCAGCCCGCTGCTTTGGTGCACACGGGCCTTGCGCAGCCTGCTGCTGCAGATTTTTGACGGGTCACTTTGGGCCCGCTATAAGAGTCGGCCTTAGAGACACCATGCACAGCGTTTATCACCATGCCGTGGAATGAGTTCATAAACCCCTAGTACACAGGGCATTTACACTCGCCCGTGAAGCAAATACAGAGCGAGGCACGGCGTGTTAAGCACATGCCAGTTCACAGTGGCACTTTGTGTCGCACATCATGCTGCAGGCACACACAAGCAGCTGGTCGTCACTGGCAACACAAAGGCAAACCTTGGAGTGGCGCCCGACCCTGGCTATCCCACCATTTGTAAGCCAAGTTGCAGTCATGCAGCGAACCACCACGCGATGCAAGCTGTGGGTGATGGCATGGCTTGGCATACTTCGAAGTGCTTCGAAGTACTACTACTAGTAGTAATACTGCGTATGCAGCATGAGCTAGAGAAACTGTGGACCGTAGGGACAAAGGTAATTGGGCACCGCCCCTGGCAGTACACACACATCTTCCACCCAGCACCTCCACCTGCTGGAAGTAGTGGCCGGCACACAGCAGCCACTAGCCACTAGCCACAGGCTTTGGCGCTGTGTTGAAAGTGCCTTGAACTGTGAGCTACTTTTGTCCCATGACTGGCCATTCGCACTAACTTCAGTAGAAGATAACGGGAGAAAGGGGACATTGGCGCACCCGTTCACCTCATCCTCCTGACTCTTCTCACATGTACACTCCTCCTCATTGCCTCTGGTTGCAAGTGTGCCTCCACACAGCTTCTCCCGCCCCTCGTTTATCCCAGCCAAACCTTCACAGATAACAAGCAAACCATCTCATAAACAGCTGACAGGGAGCAAAATACAGAAGCAGTGCTCGCCCCTTCACCTTTTCCTCCTTGCCCTCCCCTTCAGCTCCCTCCTCCTTCGCTGGCTGGTCTGCTGCCTCCCCGCTGACGAGTCTCTCAACTGCAGCCGCCTCCTTGGCAGCAGCCTTTTCAGCAGCGGCAGCCCTCCTCTCAGCCATCTTGGCGTTGACCACCTGGGCGCTGTCGCAAAACACGCGCAGCAGCAGGTCATGGTGTATGCGGTTAGCAGGTTTACTCTGTCTTCAATACAGCAACATTTCTGAAGTATTTACTTCGGGTATAAAAAAAAATTTCACCGTCTCTTCAACACCACACGCGCACGTGCGGCAGCACCAGGCGATGGTGTTTGTGCAAAACATGCCACTTTGTGACTCCGCTGCAACAACAGTCACTAGCAGGTGAGCTGATTCACTCGCGCGGAGCATGGTTGGACCCCGCTGATTATTTGCATGAGCGCCAAGTGACAACCGATTTGGGGCGGTGGAACAATGAGGCCGGCTCAGCAACTGTTTTGGCACACAGCGAACGAGCATGCCTGAACCTGTGTAGGGCAATATACATGGGGTGACTGCGGGCAGCCTGTGCACACGTTATCTCTGCAATCACAAATAGAAGTATGAAGTCAAATCCATGTGCCGGGTCAACATTCTGAATTTCAAGGGTGCTCACTTGTGCTCACGCGACCAATAGTAAGTGACTCTTTTGCTCAAGCGACCGATTTTATGCAACTGAATTCAGATTTCAGGCGGCATTCTGAGCGTTTTCAGGTGCTCACTTTCGCTCGCGCGACCACGCAACGAGCTTGCTCCGCACAAAGTGCGCCACCAGCTCCTGGCGCAGCACAAACATGCACAGCATGGCCTGCTTGTCCTCCAACGTGAAGCCGCCAACCTTAGCCGCGGCCTCAGAACGGGCCTGCCGTGAGAACAAAGAAGACGCAGTCACATATGCAGTGTGTGCTGAGCATTCAGGTGCACACAGCAGCACCCGGGTGAGGCATGTCCGTGCAAGACCAGCTGGTGGTGTGTGTTGCAGCTTGCGGGAACGCACAATAGGTGAAGCACTGCTCAGCAGCAGCGGTAGCAGTGCTCAGCAGCAGCTCTGCACATGCCACAAAACCGTGTGGCCAACAGCTTTGCACACAGCCACGAATGGTGCAGCACCTCTCAGCAGCAGCGGTGACAGCGGTGCCCAGCAGCAGTGGCGGTAGCAGTGCTCAGCAGCAGCTCTAAGCATTCAAGGAAGCCCAGGCAAACCTGACCTTGGCCTCCTTAGCGTGTGCCGCAAGCCAGTCATCATAGACGCCAGTGCCCGTGTGGCCGCTGCCATCGCCATCAACCCAGTTGGCATCTCTCGGGGTCAGGCGGATCACCTGCCACACCGGTGGGCCAACCCAGGCAGCAACGCAGTACCATCACCACCAGCAGCAGCAGCAGCAGCAGCAGGACCAGCAGCAGTAGCAGCAACAATATTACCTCTCCAGTATTATATTAATATATGTACTACTAGTAGTAGTATATATATATATATATATATATATATATGATGTACTTCAGAAGTAAATAGTTATAAATAACCTTTAGGTGAAGCAATAACCTTTTTTATGTGAAGCATTTATACTTCTGAAGTCATACTGATTTGAAGTACACGTACAAGTGCCGGTCGTGTACTAATGGGTTGCAAGTAGACGGCACCCACATGACATGCGCAGCGGGTGTCAAACCAGGGGCAAGCTCATCGTTGCATTGCGGCTGTGGCCAACTGGCAAAGACAAGAAAAATTTCTGCATGGCAGTGAGCAGGGAGCACTGCTGCTGCGCTGCCCTCAGCCAGTTTTCATGTGTAGCCAGAGGTGGGCCACTGCTGTACACCCAAGTTATGGGTGGTTATTGGTGAGCGCCTGTAACGGCGGCGCCCCTTAGACGTGACTGCTGCTGCTGTGCACCAGACATACTTCATGAAGTAGTTGGTACACATGCCCTCAGCAACCTGTTCTCGCACACACTGTACACACACGCGCCAACTGATGTAAAATGAAAATAAAGTAGTTGGTACACATGCCGTCAGCAACTTGTTCTCGTATATACTGCACACACACGCATCAAGTGTGTCGAAATACATGATTCATAAACCTACTGTAACTGGAGGGTGCTAGGTGCCAAACTGGTTGCCTCAGCGGGGCTGCCTGGTGTCAACAGTGAGTTACACACTGCAGCACAAGTGCATAGCACCACGTGACACTGCTGCTCAATGCCTCGACATTGCGTGCAGCTCAATGCCTCGACACCCAGCACGCAATGTCGAGGCATGTCACGGCCTGACATGAAGCGCCAGCGCGACAGCCCATGTTGTGTAGCTACGTAAGTTAGCTACGGTACGCTGGTCAGGTACAGTTCTGGAGTGATACTTACTTCTGTAGTTAGTACTGTAGGCATTGCAAGTGCCTGGCTCACCTCCATCACATACCGCCGCGCATCGTACCCCTCAATGCCCTTGACCTCCACCGCGCCGCACAGCATCACCTCGCTTGGCCCCCCCTCCTCCTCCCCCTCCCCCTTTTCCCCCTTTCCCCCCTGCCCCATGTCCCCCTTCTCCCCCTGGCCAGTGGTGGGCATGGGTATGGCGGGCATGCTGCGCTCCGCAATGAGCAGCTTGGCCGCCATCGCGGCCATCTTTTCGTGCATGTCTTTGTCGAGCTTGAGGCGGTGGGAGGGCTCCACGGAGCCATACACCAGCTTGAAGGTGGAGTCGCCCTGGAGAATGCCGGGAATGACACTTTGCGCCACCTGCAGATACATGAATAACAAAAAAGAATTCAAAAATGATGTGTATGTACACATGTTTACATGCCATGGTATGGTATTACAGTGGACATGTACCTCTATACTATACATGTAGCCATGAGGCATGCAGGTACGGGACAGCGGGGGTGTGAGCGCTTGCGGTGGTGGTGCCAGAGCTGAGGCGCGTGGCTGCGGATGGGTGCACCAGCACATGTTACACCAACCAGAAATACCAACAGCCCACACAAACACCTTCCACCCACTGATACGTGTGAACATGTACTTCGTATTATGGACACATACACGATGTCTACGTGTGCAGAAAGTTACAACGGTGCTGCAACACAGTGTTCAAGTAAGGCGTGCAACAGCCACCGCCCCTGCACGCAGCACACACACACACCAGCCGCCACCGACAGCAGCCCTCACAGCAGCAACTCACAGCAGCATGTGGCTAACTCACCATGCGGCGCCCCAGGTAGTCAATCACAGCCATGGCAAGGGTGTGCAGCCCTGGTGGGTCCATAGACGCCAGCGTCGCCACGTTACGCAGGTCGTGCAGGGCGCTCTTGTGGGCCATGGGGTCGCCGGGGACGGCGCGCCCGCCCTGCAATGACAATACAGAGGGTTGAACAGGAAGTTATGTGGTTCAAATGGCAGCTGCATGGGTCAGCCAACGTGGTGATGTTGCCGTGCTGCTGCAAGCTTCGCCACACGCAATAGCGTTGACTATTCTTTTACTATAGTAGTATCTTCTTGGTTTCTTGCAGGTATCACGAAGTAAGCACTTCTGTAGTATACAGACAAAACACACACACACACACACAAATGTTTACGAAGAAGTGCGAATGACAGGTGTCCGTGTGGTGACGCACAGCACCACCACCAAGGTTGTGCGTCTGCAGGCGGTCTGAAACCACCAGGTTGTGCCACCACTGTGCCACGTAGAGCTGGTAGCTGGCGACGCATTTGTGCGATTTCTACCACATGGCAGATACCGAGGCAACTGTCGTGCTGCACACGGCTGTTCAGCACAGCTGTCACTGGCACCCACCTCCTGGTTGCCCAGCGCTCTTGCTGGATAAAATACTTACTGAAGTATTTCTTGATTATGTACTTCAAGTATTATAATACCATGTACTTCGAACTATGTAAAGAGTGAGCATGTTTTGATGTTTGTATACTTGGAAGTATGTTTACAGACAATGTTACAAACACAACAACATGAAACGATTTTTTTCAAGTACAGTAAATCGACAGCACCAGCCTGCTGTGCCACCCACCCACCTCCTGGCTGTCGCTGAACACTTGTTCACAACGCAAAGCAGATGTTTGTAAACACCAGAAGCCGCCGGCACTCGCCTCCTTGCTGCAAAAATACCGATAATTTAGATAAACTTCTAGATATGCTTCTGAAGTCCATTACTGTAGCCTAGTATGTCCTACCCAAGTTTTTGTCAATTCCCAAATAAAACTCTTAAAAGGTATGTCACAGTACGAAGTACAGCGTGTACATTGATTTTTTAATACAGTGTGTAAATCTTCCAAGTGTGTAAATCTTTCAAGTACCAATACAGGAGAACAAGCAATGGACGCGAGCTGCAGCGCCACCCACCTCCTTGCTGTCCAGCGCTGCAGACTCATCCTCATTTGATACTGCTACGAGGAGTGCATATGTACTGCCAGGGAGTACAAAAACATCAGTAAAACGTTATCACACCATAAAGTATCGCGTGTACGTCTTTTGAAGTACTCCAAAGGTCTTTTGAAGTACTTGAAGGATGCCATACAGAATACGCAATGACACCAAGCCGCGGTGCCACCCACCTCCTTGCTGTCCAGGGCGTTGCTGAAGAAGATGTTGTTGTACACGTACACCTGCGAGCGCGCCGCCTCCATGCTGTTGATGGGCGCCACATTGCCCTGGCAGATGGCCACCGCACCCAGCACCGCCGCCTCATGGAAGTCACTGCAAGAATGTAGAATAATAATAAGAAGAATATGTAGAATAATAATCAGAAGAAGAAACAAACACGCGGGCACAAGTTACAATTGCATTAGCTGTTGCTCATTGGGGCACCGGTGCCGCACGCATACGGCAAAAAAGCAAGGTGAGTGCTTGGGAGTGGCAGGAATTTTTTGCAGGCGCACTGGCGGCACTTGTGCACCATCGCCAGGTCAGAAATGCTCCGACTGTGTGAGGCCACTGTCACCCCATAAGCCACACCACAACAGTGTTTCGCCATACTTTCACACGTCTATGTATGTACTTCAGAAGTAGTTGTATATACATGTGTGTATGTGCAACAGTGCAAGAGCTTTACAAAAGTACACATACATACTGCATGTGTCACCTATGTTATGTGGCATGTACCATTGCTTCATGTACGCTAGCACTCACTGCACGGGCACTTGCATGTGCACAAGTGCAAATAAACAAAAACTCCGTTTGTGCAAGTACGTACTACAGTGCAGTATGATACTTCTTATACATACTATTCTACTTCAAGTAAGTATCAACTACTTCGAGTATAACATTCTGTGGATGAATTTTAAATGTGCTCAGCAGCTGGGGCCCACCTCAGCACCCTGTAGACAGCCCTGGAGCGAACCTCCGCCAGCTCCGGCGTGTTGTCAGGCCACGACCGGAGGCTGCACCAGTGGTGTGACAAGTGGACAGCAGGGGCAGCAGCGATGGCATTAAGTGTCACACATGCGCTGTAGCGTAGTGGCAGCATTTTTGCACTGCATCGACATTCATGGAGTGCACGTACAACAACAAAAGAGTCCATATAATAACATGTACCATTAGTCCCATATGTTTTTTCGCACTTTTTTCAGCGGCGCAGCAACCTGCTTAAAACATGTCCGTTCGCG
>JAULBY010040466.1:0-13575 GCA_032358315.1 Ophiocytium majus
GTCAGTACCAGAGTGTACAGGTAGGGGCGCTCCGCGCACCACAGCTGTGGGTCGGGCACTCTCATGCTGAGCACAGCGCTGCCACTGCTGCTCAGCCACTCAGTGCTCAGCAGCAGGGACGCTGCAGTCACCGCCGCAGACGCAGTGGCAACAGGGGCGCCGCTGGTGCCTCGAGGCGGTTCCACTGGCTCTGGCGCTGCTGAAGTCGCGTCACTGCTGCTGCTGAGCACAGGAAGTTCAACTACGCCGTCTGCGTGTAGCTCGACGGTGACAGTGAGCGGTGCTGCCAGGGCTGCATCAGCTGTAGACACCTCCACAGTGGCGGTGATGGTGGCGGAGGCGGCAGAGAGGGGGTTGGCGCCGGGGTCGGCTTGCAGAGACACGTCCGCCTGCCACCTGTAGCTCTCAATGGAGCCGTGTGAAGGCAGCGACAGCAGGTACACACTCCTGCGCGCGCGCGCACACACACACAAACGCAGAACAGCATAGCACACACGCCCAGTCATGTGCTACACACGGAGTGAACAATATGTGGTGTGTGGCTTCGTGCGCACAACCGCTTCTAACGGCAGTATCATGATGGCGTATCAAGAAGTGCTACGCCATTTCAAAGACAATGTAGGGTGCATGCGCAAGTGCAAGGTGCAAGCCCACTTGGAAAAAACATTGACTACAAGTGCCATGCACTTGCAGCTCATACGCCCACAGGTATGCTTGCCTGTGTATTCCACTGAGGCGCCAGTGGTCCTGGTCTTCCACGTATGTGCCATCGCTCCAGCGCATTACCAGCACTGAAAGATCATTCTGGGAGCGTTCTTCAGAACCATCCACCCGCTCCTGAGCAAGAGCCTCAGTGATGTCGAACTCCGCTGGTAGCCTGCTGTCTTTGCTGAACCCCACCAGCTTGCTGTTCACCCACACGTACATGGCCTGGTGTTGAAGTTAAAGTTGAAGTTTACGGAGACACAGGTGCGCTGAGCACTATCAGTAGGTACACGTTGGGCGGCACTTGCAAGTAGAGCGGAGATGTGCAGTCATCAGCCCTAGGTAGCGCACCAATGGCAGAGGGGCGTGGGGTGCAGCGATGGCAAGCGCAGGCCAGCACACTCGGATGCCTGCGTTGCAGTGCTGCACCACACTGCACAGACCGCTGCCTGGAAAACCCTGTCACGGACATGACCAGGCAAATGTACTCACAACCGCCACTACCTGACACAACCGCTCCTGCTGGCTGGCGTACACACTTGTACCGGCATACTTCAGTACATTGTAGACTTCGAAGTGCAACATAGGCGTATACTTTGTCACATGCCACATACTTGACACATATTTTGTACTACGTAGTACTCGAAGTATACAGTGAACAACGCATGTACTTCAAAGTACAGTGCACTCGCGATCTAGTGCGGGGTAGTGTCACCTCCCTAGCAACCCGCACTCAATTGAGAGCCGCACTAAATCAAATAGGGCATTGTGTACTGTTATACACAAGCATGTGGTCTGTGACAGGCCTCCGGACCCCGCACTCAATCGCATACCGCACTAAATCAAAGCGCACTAGATCGTGAGTGCGCTGTAGCATGCGTGTGGATGCGCGGTGCTCAAGACCCACCGAGTCCACCCCCCCAAAGTGGAGCACCGTCCGCCGCCCTTGCCATGCCTGTGGCAGCGGCGGCAGAGCCGTGTGGTAGGCGCCAGTGGGGTTGTGCAGAGGTGGCACCTGGGGGGGGTCGACTGGTATTGGGTACTTGACGTTCATGTATATGGGGAGGTCATCAGTCCCCTGCAGCTGCCAGACGCCTGGCACGCGCAGCTTGCGCCAGCGCGCAGGTGTTGAAGTTGCTGTTGAAGTTTGGGGGTCCCAGAAGCGCGTGGCAAGCGCCTGCAAGTGTTGAAGTGCGAGCCCCAGTGGGGTGGGGGATGACGGGGTGTGAGTTGGTGGGTGTGAAAAGCGGCCTGCGCGCGCATGGTGAAAGGTTCAGGTCGCTGCATGCTTGGGAAGTGACATTTTGAGATGTCAGTGCTGTCAAGTGGGTGCTCAGCGGCGCTCACCCACGCGGTGGGGTGCAAACAATCAGGGCCGAGCAAGTGGTGCGGCAGCAGCAACCTGACAAGGAAGAGCCATAGCTTGTGGCTGCCATCGCCACCGTTTGGCCCGTCAAATAGGCCCATCAAGCACAATATCGATTGCCTCGCACCGCATGTGCCTGTCCTATACTTCGAAGTACAACAGACCCTGCTGACAGCAGCATTCTGCGGTGTGTTACAAAGGCTGTCACATACAGCAACACCTTCGTGACTACAGGGCAACGGTCGCTGATGTCCTGGACACCTCTGCCGTGTGATGCCAAAACCCTTGCCGTGACCATGTGGCACATCGAGAAAACAGGTTACACTCTGTGACTGCAACATGTTGGGGGGCCAGCCAGGGAGTGAGCAGCCGAAGCTGCACCTGGCGATCACACTTGGTGGGGTGCACTAATCTTTGCGGCTGCATTTCTGAATCCCTCTACCCTGAAGCAACAGCCCCTGCCTTCCCTAGGCAACAGCTTTTCACTGCCACGCTGAACGCGGGCTCCAATGCCAGGTTATGACAGCCCCACCCCTGCTGACACAGCTGACACCACTTCTTATATACTACAAGTAGTTGAAATAAGAAACCACCATAGGATACGGTACTAAAAAATGATACTTTGTGACCTATGGTGAGGCGGATAGGACACTCAACAAACCCCACTCTCCAACGACGAGCCACTCCCGCCAGCACGGTGCCTTACCGGCTGTTGCTACATGCCACCAAGAACATGTGTAACTGACCGCAACTGGCGCCTGAGACAGGTTGGAGGATGACGCACCATACCCACTACAGCAACCACACAGCTCGCTGTCTCTTCACTGTCACCCGCATGTCACCACCTACTCAGCAGAGTGCTTAGCAGCTAGTTGGTGCTGCCAGTGCACACCTGTGAGCACTCCTACAGCTATTAATATACGGGGCTACGTATGTCAGGTTTGCTGCCACATGCCCGCATGCACTCTGCCTACCCTGGGTTGTTGCACGCCCACAAGTGCACATCAAACACGCTACCAGGCGTCCATGACGCGCACACCACCCGGAACACTGACCTCTTCTGGGCATGCAAACAGGTTGAACGACCAGTCGCCATCCAACACCAGGGTGAAGGGTGATGCCTCAGGTGCGCCTGTGTGCGCGTACGCAGCCTCTGGCGATGGAAACGCTCCCAGCACTGGCCGCGACGGCAGTCGCCGACGACCCAGCACCGCAGGGTTTTCCCAGTCCCTGAAAAGTTGAAGTTGAAGTGTTGAAGTTGGGATGACACACATGGGCATGCTCATGGCTGCTGCTGGCCGCACATCAGTGCCAAGGTCAGGCGATAACGCACTCACGGGGTGTTCGTGAAATACATTCACGGCGTGTGGTGCGGCACCATGCTGCAAAGTGCTTGTCTAAGACCTCTCCTTGCATGACTTTGTGCAACTGCTAGGGTTGCACGAAAACGTATATGAGCAAGCCATATACGCCATATACAGAGCGTATATGCAGCGTATATGGCTAATGTTTTGGAAGACTAGTGACACTAACAGCTTGGCGCAGGCGTGTGCGGGTACCGTCTAGGGCTCTTGCATGGTGGCTGGCCCAGCGCAGTCAGTTCTCGCACATGCTTTCACATGAAAAAACGCCCATATATGTATGATTTCGTGCAACACTAGCAACTGCTGCTGATGCATGGGCTTGCGCTGCACGTTCCCAGCACAGGTCGCGCGGGCAGGCACCGACGGCCGAGCGCCGCAGGGTTCTCCCAGTCCGTGCAAAGTTGAAGTCATAGTGTTGAAGATGAAGCTGTCATAGTGAATGCTTCGGCTGCGCGGTTTTGGACATGGCAAAACGCATGACTGTGTTGCGCATGCCACCAGTGCACTGTGGTGTGTGATGGCGGCCGCATGCCTTAAGTAGTTGCAATTGATGGCCACACAGATGGCAGGTTCTGTGGTACTGCTGGTACTGCTGCCACCAGTGTAGTGGCGCCGCCAGCGGTGCACTACTGCCGATGTCAATCAGTGTGGCTGCCAGCTGTTGTCGGGTCTGACTTCTGGCACAAACAAACAGTACTGTAGCAGCGACTGTGAAGCAGCAACAAACTGCAGCAAGCTTACCCCTGAGCCGCCTGTGATGGGCGCACTTAGCTGGGGCGAGCATTGCTGTTGCTGTAGATGTGCCCACCCGTGCCATGCCCAACTCAAGAAAAGAAAAAAAATGCAAGGTACACGGGGCATGGTGACGCTGCTGCTTTTGTGCTTCTGCTGGTGCCGCTGCAGCTCCTGCTGCAGCTCTGCAGTGGGTGCGGTTGCTACACTCCAGCCCTTGTTCAGCTGCACTGCGGGCATTGGATGCAGCTGCTTAGCGTCTGCCAGTGCTGCTGCTGGTGCTGCTGACGCACCTGGGGTTAGACAGCAGAACGCTATCCTGCAGGACAGCTCCATGCCCGCCAGCACCCTGCTCCTCGAACACCACCTTGTGTGTGAAGCGAAATGAAGGCGCCGTCTTGAGACAGGTGACCAGCAGGGCGGCCACGGCTGATGCCACGACCACAGCCAGCAGCACCAGCCGCCGCCCCCGCGACATCATACCCGCACTGTATGCTGTGTGACCACCATCAGACAGGCAGTAGATCAATGATTGACACAATTGAAGTGCGAGAGTTGAACCGTCAAACGAAAAAAATGAAAGCAGTGCACACACAGGTCTGCAGCCTTGTTGCGCCTGAGGTAGAGACTCCAGACGGCGGTAACAGCTGTGTGTCATATTCACCAATGCAAGTGTTGTTGCACGGCCAAACCGGTTCTACGCACAGCTGTGGCAGCCACACACCGCAGCGCCTGCCCGCCAACGCAGCCAACTTCAACATCAGACACAGAACACCTCCCTACCAAAAGGTGCCTGCATGCGTCAGGGGCAGGAGCGAGGTTACAGACACCATGTCCATAGCTCTGTTGTCCTGCTGTGGCTGTGGCAGCAGGATGATGCCAGTGGTGCCCGGTATTGCTGCGACTCTGCGTCACGCGCTAGCATGCACCAAAAACACACCTGCCCTACTTCAATCCGCATTTGTACGCATGACACATGTCCAATCGCAATGGTTTTGCTGGTGCCTCCACTGCCATCCCACTACCATATGCTGCCGCCGGCCCCAGGCAGTACCATCTACTTCCGAGTATAACCCGGTGCAGTTCTGCAGTCGCCGCCAAAGAGCTGCATCACCACCGCTGCCACCCAGTCTTATTGCCCGCCGCCGCCATGGCCATTGCACATGGATCGTGGCCTCTGGGCCACAAGCGACCAGCTGTGCACATGTGGCGGGTGCTGGTGCCCTCCGTAATGGTATGTCGCCCTGCTGCCACAACTCCGCGGGGTTGCACCAAGCATTCACCGCTCACGTTGCGCTGGAGACATGCGCACGGCGCTTCCGCTGCTCTACTTTGCTCTTGTGCTGCTGCCGCTGCTCAGCACTTGTGGTCCTTCTCTGGCTGCTGCTGAGCACGTACGCGTCAGTGCCGCTCCAGCGGCTCCAGCCTGACCTCCAGGAAGTCAACGTCACACTTCTGAATGCCCTGGACGTCCCAAAAGCCTGCGTGGCGGCACACCAATGTTGGCATATAATTGAGTATGCGTGGGCAACACGGCCGCCAAGAGCAAGGGAATGCGGACTATGACATGATGAGCATGACATGCTGAGCATCACATGCTGTCAAACATGGCACGTGAGAGGAGGCGCCGCATGTTGAGGTAGGCACACCGCGGTTGACAGGTGCCCAGGATCAGTGGTGGCAGCCCTGCAACACCATGCCACCACACACCTCTGCACAGTGTTCCACAGGTGGGCGGGATCGGCAGGTGCACTGCTAAGACGCCATGTCACACCTACTCCATGCTGCATACCGTTGTGCTGCCGCTGGCTTGTATGGCGCTGCAATGTTTGGGCAGGCTTGCCAACGTGCTCTACTGAAGCACTTGGCAGGGGGCAAGCCGACCATGGCCTGTGACAAGGTGCCCACAGCGTGACAACACATACCAAATAGTACTAGTAGCTTCCAACACTTCGTTTGAGGTGCAGTAAATGTTACTGAGGTATAGCATGAGGTGCAAGTACGGATACACGTCCATGCGCTTTGCACGTGTTTAACGGGCACTAGCATTTGCCGGAGTCTCTTGCGCCCTGCATGCCGCAGATGGCAACCATGTAGCGCACACGCTGCAGCTACCTCGCTGTGCGTCACCTGTACAGTACATGCATGTACTACCAACCACCTCATTATCTGCCATGCCACGTACCACGCACCACAGCAGTACTGACCCACAACACTCCACACACATTCTGGCACTCACCCACAACAAGCCTCTCTTCCCCCGTCTCCAGCGTCACATCACACACAAACCTGTCAAACAGGCGCGGGAACCGCCCCCCCGCCGTGTCATCACCACCACCCTCACCACCCCCACCACCCCCACCACCACCGCCAGGCCACGTCAGCTGCGGAGGGCTCTGCCCCGGCTCCTGCAGGAACCTCGCGCCCACGCGCACCCAGCAGCGGATGCGGGAAAAGTAGCAGCCGCGGTACGTGCGCTCCCGCATCTTCCAGAAAATTCTGTACCGCCCGGGCGGCGGCGTGGGGCGGATGCCCAGCGCGAGGTCTACCCACCATGCGGCGTGTATGCGCACGGCCGCGGTGAATGCGCAGTCTGGATCGGGGACAACGGCTATGGCTGGCGTGCGCACCCAGGCGCCCTCCATCGGAGAGGGCGAGTAGAGGAGAACGCCGCCGCGGCGCGCGCAGTCCAGGTAGCGCACTGCGCGGCAGCGGCAGGGGCGCAGGTGGAGGGTGGAGTGTGAGGTTGAGGCAGCTGTGGAGGTGGCTTTGTTGGGAGGCGGATGGGTGGTTTGGAGGCAGCAAAGGTGCGCAGTCGGAAGATCGTCGGTGGGCGGAAGTCGCTTGATGTGGTGTAAATGTGGATTAGGTACACAGGACTGTGGCAGCAGCAGCAGGGCCGTAGCAAGCAGCACATTCCATGCTTGTAGGTGCGGTGGCAAGGGTGGGGTTTCGGCGACCAGGCGGATCACTCAAGATACTGGACGGACGTTCGATGATGGGGGGGCACGGTGGTAGGTTGTGCTGCGATGTAACATGACACATTCATCCTGAGGTGCTGGCCAAGACTACACAAGGTGCACTTGCTGTGGTGCGCCACATCAAGCTCTGCCAAGTGCAGACTGCACCAGAAGGCGCCAAAGCGCTGCTGTTGTGCTTGACAAGGGGTATCGCTGAACAGACGAGACAATAAGTGCAATTGACACCGCCAGGTGTGTGTGTCCACTTGCCAGTGTCTGGGTGGAGCCCGCTGGGCAGTCCAGACGGGTGCGCAGCTGCTGCCTTAGGCACGAACTCCCGCCACGTGTCACCAGGGGTTTTGAACTGCTCCATAAACACCCGCCTCTGTGGGCAGTGCCGTAGCATCTCGTACGCAAGAGCGTCTCCAGCACAGGCTGAAGCAGCAGCAGCAGCAGTAGCAGCAGCGGTAGAGGCGGCAGCACAGGCAGCAATGGCAGGGGTACGGCAGCAACAGCAGCAAGCGGCAGCGGCAGCGGACGGTGTGAAGAATCTTTCCTGGCAGCGACGCAGCACGCACTGGGACAATATACTTGATCGACATGCGCACGAGCATGGCTGGCGGCTAAACAAGCAGGGAGTTGGAGGATTACAGGAGGCAGGGTGCAGAAGCCTGAACGGGAGGAAAGCGAACGGGTGTGCACCGGCGCGTGTAGGTACAGTAGATCAATCAGATACAGCCACCTACCTGCTTTGAAGTGGGAGCTGGAGCACTCCGTGCGTATGGCCCCTCTCATGGTGAGGTACGAGAGCACCAGCACCAGAACCTCAGGCTGAAGCACGCCATCTAAACCTGTGCCGCCGCCACTGCCGCTGCCGTCCGTTGCTGCTGTCACTTTCATCTTCCTGCTGGCTGGATGTTGAGGACACACACTAAAAGAGATAAAGAGGCCGCGCGCGGTGCTACCCTCAGGCACCACACACGCGCACCCGGATAAACTTGGTCCTTGGCTGTACCCCTCCCTGTCTACCCTCTACAGCCAGCCAGCGGGCGGGTGTGGAGCCCACACCTTGGCAACTTGCTGCACACGTTGGTTTGGAACAATCCGTGGCGTGTTCCCGAATATTGAACATTGAACAAGCAACGAGTCACTCACAGGACTCGAGTCAAGTGGAGATTCTCGATGTGCACCTGTATATGTATATGGGAAGACCTAGAGTTTATCGCTCCTACTAGATGAGTTTTCATATATGCTCACGCCCGTCTTTACGCACCCAAGATACCCCTGCACTTACAGGTGCAGCAACATCCATACCAATGGCGCAAGAAGAGCTTGAGTACCAAAGGCGCTAGCAGCAGAGCCACATAGCGATGCCAGGAACTGCCATCCTGCACATGGTTGGTGTATTCAGGTCTCACTGAGCACGGCTATATATACAGGCAGCCAGAGTGCACGCACGCGCGCCGCGCGCAGCGCAGAGCAGCATTCCGCTGCCTCCCACGCATGGTGCTGCTACTGCTGCTGCTGCCACCCCTGGCTGGAGGCCAGTGGAGTGCGTGCCCCGAAACGGTGGGTGCATGCGAACAGTGCAAGCTGCGCGCCAACAGGGCAGACGGCCACTCCGCAGCCCGCATGCGCCCGATCGCTCCCCGCAGCAGGTGCCAATTGCGAAACTTTTCAGCTTGAAGTTACGGCCGCTGCACCCGTGCCCGCTTCGCCTCTAGCGCCAACTTCAAGCTTGAGTTGTGGTGCCAAACTTGAAGTTAGGGGCATGTGGGCGCGTCCCGGTTATGGCCCGCGCACGGTGTGGTGCCGTCGTTGCACGCGGGCACGCCAGTGTCCCACTCTACGCTGGTTGCGCAGCCGTCGAAGCAGTAGACGCCGCTGCCGGGCTCGGGGCACCACGCCTTCCTGGCGCACTCGGTGACGCGCACCCCGCACACATCCGTCAGGCACCTGCGCAGGGCACGTGCGTGGCACGTGGTGCCGTAAAATGATGAACCACCATGTGCGCAGAAGCACGTGTCAGCATGTCGTCTCACACCAGCAGGCGCGGCTCTGCGTCCGCGGCACAGGACATTTGAGTGTTCTCACAACTACTGAAGACTTTGCCCTGCGCCGATAATTTTGCTCGAGAAATTTTCGCGCATCATCTGCGGCCCCACCTGGGCGCCGTGTCATCCCACACCAGCAGGCACGGCTCTGCGTCCGCGACGCAGCCCGGCGCGCCCTCCCGGTAGCTGATCTTGCTGCACCCTGCGAAACACCACGCCTGGCTGGGCGCATGCTCGACGGCGGCGCACTCCCCCATGACCACCTCGCACGTGTCGTGCGTCGTCAGGCAGTACCGTTCCCCCAACTTGAAGTAGGTGGCGCAGCCCGGGTGGGTGGCGGGGCTGGGGAGGTAAGGGCCGTCGGTCCAGGGGCACGCGGGCACGTAGCTCGAGTCGACGGGCGGGTTGGTGGTGTACACGATCTCTGCAGAGGGAAGTTAAAGGAGGCGATGAGGTGGCAGGTGTGCCAGTGAGCGAGCGGTGTGGTGTATGGGTGTCGCTGCTGCGGCGCCTCAGCGGTGTGTTTAAGGGAAAATGGGGGCAGGATGGGCATGCCATGGCCAGATAAAGCTGCACTGCATGTACACCTGGGGCCTGCAGTGCCAGTGGTGTACGTTTTTTGTCGTTTTCGATGTGCTGTTTGTTTGCACCAAGGGCAGGCACATCTGACGCGGGCGCACAGAAGAGCAAAGGACCGTCGAGCGCTTGCAAGCAAGCCTTGGCGCGCGGCTGACCACTGCGTGCTGCTGCATGCGCGTTGGGTGCACCCTGCGGCGCCATGCCGCAGCCGCAATGTCGACGGTGCGCCGCGGCGTCGCGCCGACCTAGCACTATGCAGCCCCAGCCCCGGCGTATGCGTTTACACACAAGTGTGTGTATGCAGTTCGAAGTGTGTGTTTGATGTATGTACTTCAGAAGTATGCACTTGAAGTAGATGTTTTCATAAGCATACACTCTGTGCTCTGTACTCTGTGCTGCAGTAGCCTGCCACCGGCTGCCGCCGGAAAGCTTGAGCAGCCATGTGCTGGTGCGCTTGCACCTGCTGCTGCGGCCCCGCACCCACCGTGGCACTCCGCGCTCCTGCGTACGCATACGTATTTGCATGTACTTCGAAATACTTTGAAGCTTAGCTAGCACTTGGTACACACTCTTAAGTACACATGTATACTTTACTAGTACACAGTATTGTACACTCAATGCTGCAGCTATGTGCTGGTGCGGTTGCACCTGCCGCCGCGGCCACGCACCCACCGTAACACTCTGCGCTGCCCGCCCCGGCCGTGGTCCAGCCGTCAGGGCAGGGGGTGCAGGAGGCGCCCTCCCCCCCGCTCGAGATGTAGCCAGTGGTGCACAGAGCTGGCGCCAGCCGGCGAGGCGCGCAGGGGCGGGGGCAGCAGCGGCAGCGCGAGTGCAGGTCGGGAGGGGCGCTGTGTTGCGGTGGTGCCAGAGGTTCTAGGGCTAGCTGCTAGCGCATGGGCCGCTGAAGCCACTGGCCAGTGCGGTTGGGGCAATGCGGTCAGGCACGGCTCGGGCACGGTGGCACTCGCTGTAGCGGTGAATATGTGCGCTTGCTTGAGGTAAGAGATAAAGGTAGATTACCACTAGCAGCGCGGAAAAGCGCTTCCTGGTTGGCGGGCGTGGGAGGGCACACGAGTGGCGCGGGCGCGGCGCTTCGGCTTACTTGCGCTCGCAGCAGCTCACGTGCACGATGCATTCAGCTTGTGGCAGGCCCAAGGCCCGAGGAGCAAACACAACGTCAGCAACAAACCAGGCCGTCTCGCTCATGCGCACTATGCCAGAGTCTTCGCGTGTCAAGCCGTGGCGTGCACTGGCCGCCTGGGCACTTACCGCAGGACCCGTTCAAGAACCCCGACCCCGCCGCGCAGACTGCGAACGGCGCTGACGTGCCCGCTGTGGTCGACGAAGGTACCACCGTCGGCGCGACAGTCAGCGTCCCGGTGGCAATGGCCACACCCGGCGGCACCTGCGCCGCGTTGGCGCCGCCGCCGGCGGCCTGGCACACCACCTGGCCGCCGGCGTTCAGAGTCGACAGGGACGCAAATGTGGTGGTGGTGCCAGACACGCCCGGGTTCGTGAGGTCAGCTATGGACAGGGTGATGGCGCCGGAGCTGGCGCCGCCCGCGCCGCCGCGCGTCATGGCCACCACCAGGCTGCCCGACGACGTAGACAGGGTTGCCGTAAGAGACTCATTTGCGGACAGCCCCGACGTGGCCGTCACAGTCAAAGATGAGGCTGTGAACCCGGCCGGAAACGCCAGCTCCACGGTACCGGCCGCGAGCAGCGGCACCGCGGGGGTGAAGGTCAGTGTTGCGGTGACGGGGGCGAAGCCTGCGGCGGCGTTGCTCAGGCTGACCGCGGGCGCCGCGCTTGTGAACGCCGCAGGCGTGATCGTCACCCCCCCGGGGAGCTGAGAGGAGGTGGCTGCGTCGTCAATGATGCTGCCACTGCCATCCCGCGTGGTGACGCCGGCAAAGGCCGACGTGGTGCCGGAATAGGCGGGATTCACCAGGCCCGTCACCGTGATGGCAATAGTTGCCCCCGCCGCCACCACCACCCCGCCGCTTCTGGTAATGCGCACGCGCTGCCCGTTCACCGTCACCGCCAGCGCCCCGTCTAGCAGCACCGTTAAGGGTGTTGCTGTCGCGCCGACGCCCAACACGTCGAAATCGGCAGGAAACGTGATTTCGATCATGCCGTTTGCCGGCAGCGCGTTCCCCAGCCCCGCCGTCAGCGTCGCGCTCACGCCCGCCGCGGCCGCCACGTAGCTGCTGAGCACAACCGCCGGCGGCGGTATGAAATAGCCGGCGCTGACGGTCCACCCCGGGACGGCGGCGGCAGCGGCCTGGTCTATGGTGTTGCCGCTGGTACCGTCCACCAGCATGAATGCTATAAACGCGCCCGTCGGGCCCGTGACACCCGGGTTTGCGAAGCCGCCCTGCACGCGTATGGTCACTGGCATGCCGGCGACGACGTTGCTGCCGCCGCCGCCGCGCATGAGCATGAGCACGCTGCCGGCCGCCGCCACGGAGAGCAGGCCATCGCACGAGTACGACGCCACCGCCAGCGCCGCCGCGTCGACAGCGACGGACGCAGGGAACGTCAACTGCAGGAGGTCCGCTCCCTTCCACGTGTTCACAGTCGTGAAATTAATGTCCATGTACAGGCCCGCGGTGCCCGCGGTTGTCGATGAAGGGACGATGGTCGGCGCCACGGCGAGAGTCGCGGGCGCGATGACCACCTCGTCCATGAGCTGCGCCGCCGACGCCTCGTCTATGATGCGCATCGCCGCGTCCAGCGTGGCCAGCAGCGTGAAAGCGCTGGCGGGGCCGGACACGCCCGGGTTCGTGATGCCTGAGATGGCCACGCTCACCGCCGCGCCAGCCGCCTCTGCTGCGGCTGCGCCGCCGCGCGTGAGGGTGACCGTCTGCCCCGCTGCTGACGCCGCCAGGGTGCCTGATAGGGTGGTGTAGGTCGCCGCCACGCCTGCCTGGTGGCAACGGTTGGAGGTGCGTCGCACGCGGTCAGCCACTGAAAGGCCAGGGCGCTATTATCAGTGAGTTACATGTGTCAAGAGAGGCAAGCGACTTGGGTGCCGGCGGGTGGCCAGGCTGTGCGTGTACCCACTTAAAAAAGAACCTTCAAAGTAGGCGCATAAATAGATAAGGAGAGCTAGGTTACTGGACCACATACTTACTCGAAGTATGTGAAGAGAGCTAGGTCAGCAAGTTGGGCTGCCACTAGCATCTATCTGTAAGTGAATGCATACAGTATAAACACGGAAATTTACATGTAGCAGGTAGGTACTGTAATAGTTTGCGGCAGTTTGCAGTTGCGGCAACGACAGGATTTAGCTGCTTAATGCGACAAACCGTACAAACCAGATCAAGGCAGCGGCATCAGAACGCTGTGTTAGTGCAACATGTCGCTGTGTCACATGTGGCGTGGCATGGCCACCGCAGGCGTGGTTGGAAGCTGCAAAGTGGTGCGACCTGAAGGTGCAGGGTGCCTATGATGAAGTACACAAGTATAACGTATTACAGGAAGTACTACTAGTAGGTACTAGTCCATCATTAAGTACTTCAGAAGTATATATGGTAGGTACATGTGTATGTATGCTAAAAGTTAAGGTGCAGGTGCAGGGTGCCTGGCGGATGCTGATGCATGACTGTCCGTGGCAAGTGCACGCCCAGCTGCCTGGCAGCTGCGCAACCTCCGTTGATGGGCCATGTGCCTACTATACTGGCTGATGTGCACTACCTGACGTAGTTCTACTTGCAGTACACTTCTTGAAGTAGTTTTATTTATTTGCACTTGGGGGCGTGCAAGAGCCCATGACACATGCATGCCAGCCCGCTCAATGGCGGCCATGACAC